>JBAJNP010014751.1:0-10643 GCA_036877545.1 Yasuhikotakia modesta | reverse complement strand
CACACACACACCAGTGCTGTTACGAGCTCATTCTCGCTCCAGCGGCAGGAAATGAAGGCGCGGGTATAAATGAACATTCAGACAGTTTAACAGCAGCGTTATCTTACCTCGCAGAAACACACCAGTGCTGTTACGAGCTCATTCTCGCTCCAGCGGGAGGAAATGAAGGCGCGGGTATAAATGAACATACGGCGCGTTTGACACGGAGCTGGAACTTCCCTCGGGGAATCCCCACATACGTCACACGCTTCCGCTTCACAGCGCGACCAATCAGCGGGGGCGCTGCCGCGTGCGCGTGCGCGAGGCTACAGCTGTAAAATAGATCATATCAATAGAGTTAAACGTAAAAACAGCTTCTTTACGTTTTTACTAGTCTTTGCGGTTTCCAGCGTCGTTGAAGCAGTCCGGTGATGTTTTAGCTCTACTAATATCAACAGCTGATGGTAAGGGCTGGGCTTTAGGAAATGAGATGCGTGCAGCACCTGCTGTGTGGTTTGTTTGGGTCTGTTATAAATATTCAGTCCGATCTACTGAAGCGCGTCATTTTCAGATGCACTATTGTTATTTACTGTTGGCATTGCCAATACAAACACAAGGGTCTGTACGTCCCCAATAATTTAAGCAATGTGTGAACATCGCTGTGTTATAAGACACACGTTACCTCTGCTATTGTGAACCTCTAGGTGTCCTGCTATAATTTTCTGCAGTTATTGGTGTTTATGGTATTTTTAGTTTAAAATTTACGTGGATGCTTAAGTTAATACTCTCAGTATATAAAAGAAAACAGAAATTGTATTACAACAATAATAAGGCATTTGTTTCTTCCCTTAAATTAATAGCGCAGAAGCGCGGGAGTTTCTGACGTCACAATGTTCACGCGCTGAAACGCCTTACAAAAAACGGGCCATATTTACACATATAAATATATTTTGTATATCAAAACAGGTAAAAACTCGTGGCCTGTCTTGTGTTTTAAGCGTTATTTACGTGTTAATGCGGCGTTTAAATGGAGGAGCAGACCGGACATCAACTGGACAATCTGCTGCTTCAGCTGGGTACACGAGCTGCCTTTACTTCATTAAAGTCACGCGCCGCCATGTTTGTTTCTCTGTTCATGTGCGTTTCTGTATGTAAAACAGGGTTAGAAACCAGAGAACTTGCTCAAAGGAAGGATGAAATCAAACAGCAAATCCAAAGTCAGTTAATTCAGTTGTAAAGTCACTTGTAATTGAATTTAAGTAACTCAAAATGAAACAACTATTGCTCATACTGACATTTTTCATATGGCAGAAGCAGAAAGATATAATAATGATATGTGTGATAATCATAATGTATGTGTGCTGCTGTCTTCAGTTTTACAGGCCAGCATCCAGGACAAGAGGGATTACATCAACACAACTCATGAGAGCATCTGCAAACTGGACACGGAGATTTGGCAGAAACAGGACTCTGTGAAGTTTATCAAAGAAAACACCAAAACGTCTGAGTCCACTGACAATACTTTTGGATCACAAACTTTGTATGAAATCATTTATATATTGATCAATAAATAATTGTTAAATTACCTCCATTATCATGTCATTGTACCAGTCTCCAGCAAACAGGAAGAATTTTGCTTCAGTATGAGAAGACATTGGAAGCTGAGCTAGAGAAGAGACAAGAAAGCTATAATCAAGACATGTAGGTCCAGAACTCAATGTGAAATAGGGTTGCCAGGTTTGTGTAACAAAACCAGCCAATGACTATAGCCCAAAACTCAAAATATGTCGCTTGCATACAAAACCATATTCTACTGTCACTGTTATGCATTACACATTTTACCTTAAAGAAATCACTGTATAGCAGTACAGTGGAGTAAGATATTTTAACAACAACACTGGCAACACTGATGTGAAAGCAAATTTAACACAATAATACATAATCTTTTACGTCTGTCTCTATTATGACATGACATTTATTTCTCTTGTTAGAAAAATATTCCAGGAGAGAATTGAGAGCTACAGGACTGTGTTTCATCAGTATAAGGACAGATACTGTCTAAACTCACTGGCTCAGAAACTCCTTCAGATTCAGACAGAGAATGAAGAAATAGAAAAAAGAATCAAAGAAACCGAGGAGCAAATAATGGAGAAAGAAAAAGAACTGAAAGATGGACTAGGTGATTCAGTTGCCAAACTGTCCTGCTTTTCTATCCTAAGCTGTTTGATCTTAAGGAGTAATTTATTAGTGAAATCAGTTAAATCATTTTCTCTTGTTTTGATAGATGTGGACCAACCAGTCTGTCCCACTGAGACTGCTGACAGGTATTTTATCATTTAAACAGATTTATTTTTCTTGTTTAAGAGGAGTCTTATTCTCCTAATAATGTTTTTTCTGAAGTAGCTTTACCAGCAGCAAGTGTGAAGAAACCAGATATCCACAAACTGAAGATAAGTCATTATTGGAATTGGATTGTCATCAGGTACTTCTGTTGTTTATACATACATACATACAGACCTATGTGAAGTTACAGTAGGTTTATAGATCCTGTTCTGTCAATTGTTCAGAAGACCTAGTTTAAGAAGACCTTCCCTAGTTTGCCTGTAGGTGGATTCATACCACCAACAATATTCTGGATACGGCTAACAATAGCCCCATGATCTGTACTGATACTCAAGTTAAAATGAAAACAGTACATTAATGCTTAAACTATTATTTATGTTACTACAGTCTGGCTCACACAGAACATCTATATTAAGACTGCACAAAAACTGCAGATTTCTGAAGAAGTGGAATGTCCATTAAGGATTCATGAAATTCTCCCAAAACTTCCATGATTACATTTTCAACTCTTAAAGAGCACAGCTTTCCCTTTAAATCTATTTTGCAGATTTTCACCTAAAATCTGTCAAAAGTTCCATATGGGCCTGTGAAGTTTCAAAATATGAGTGACTGAAATTTAAAATTTTCAGACACCTGCAGAAGACACCAGTGATAATGACATGACAGTTGAAGATCTTTCAGAAAACAACACAAGTAAAACATCAGGCAGAGAACACCTGAGTAAACGTGAACCTGAGATGTTCAGCTACAGCTCGTGGGTGAAATCAGATGAAGGTGAGGGTTCCAGATGTATTCAATGCTGGAATAATGCATCATAAAAATGGCCCAAAATTTCTTAATTTCAGATCAAATGCAGGAAGCTGAACAGCAGCAGTCAGAGGGCAGAGATGAACAGGTGACGTGGAAAGAAAACAATCAGACCGTTTTAACTCTTCATAATTTTCAGTATTAATCATAACAATGTAACATTAGTATGAATTACTGGCTGCAGGAGGACAATATGAAGACTGTTTGTGACCCTGTGTTGATGGTGGAAACACCAGAAGAGAATGATGGAGATGGGTTAAAGAAAACTACAGCAGGTTCTCCAGAGGAAACAGCCACTGACGGTGTCATCTGTCCACCTACCTCACCTGCTAGAATGAAGGCTGTGCTGACCACCCCAACCTTCTCCTTAAAGTATGTCCCCCTCCTCCAATCTATGACAGTTCTGTGACAGTTCTGTGTCAGAACTGTGGCCATTTATTTCCACATTCTAATGTATTTCTTCATCAAGTAATAATGAGCGTGTAGGATGGCTGTTCATCCGTTGATCAGCAACTCTTTGGTCTTGATTGTGGATGTTACACACTGGAGCAGAACCAGATGGTTTGAGGGGCCGAACAAATCCGAGGCTTTATGACATCCACTGAAAAGAAACAAAATATTACATTCTGATTAAAGATTATAAAATGTGTTTTGTTATGAATGGAAAGTTATGCTTGTGTTAACCTGCCAGTTACCAGTTGCTTGCGTAATATTATGCGTAATATTTGCATTAAAAATGTATCACCATTAAATCTGTAAACAGCAACAGTCCCAGCGGCTCACCTCAAGCACAGGACATCTCAGAGTCCAAGTCACCTGCTTTTGTTTTCTCCATGAGTTCTGCTCCCAGCACACCTGCGTTTGCCTGTGATTTTGACATGGGGTCAACAGCCGAAGAGGTGAACCTACAACACTTCAGAACTGATGACAGGGATAAAAGCTGCACCACAAACACTGTTTTAGCACAAAGAGTTCATTGCGTTTGTGTGTTTTGTAGGTGTCACCATTTACATTTACAAGCTCCTATTTTAGCAGCAAGGTATTTCTAGATATAATCTGGGTTAATAGCTGAGTGACTGTTGAATTGAAATGTCTGACAACTGTTTTTCGGATTACAGAAGTCACCAGGATCAGGACCCAAATTCTCAGGTGAAGTTTAAAAGTAATTTAACATCATTCAGCAAATCTCAGGTGACAGAGCTGAATTGCTGTGTGTTTGGAGATGACAGAGCTGAATTGCTGTGTGTTTGGAGGTGACAGAGCTGAATTGCTGTGTGTTTGGAGGTGACAGAGCTGAATTGCTGTGTGTTTGGAGGTGACAGAGCTGAATTGCTGTGTGTTTGGAGGTGACAGAGCTGAATTGCTGTGTGTTTGGAGGTGACAGAGCTGAATTGCTGTGTGTTTGGAGGTGACAGAGCTGAATTGCTGTGTATTTGGAGATGACAGAGCTGAATTGCTGTGTGTTTGGAGGTGACAGAGCTGAATTACTGTGTTTCGCAGCAGGTTTCCTGTTTGATGAAGCTGAGAGTCGTCAAGAAGAGTTTTCCTTCACATTCGGCAGTGAGAATCCTGAGCAGAGCTCCTCTCCACAGACTGCAGGAGCTACAGACTCCTTCCCCTTCACTTTCAGCTTTGGAAAATTATAAACAGCTATAAACCTTATTCTGTTAGCTGCTGTTCAGAAATCTTCTCAAGTACCTGTTACATTCAGATTTAACTCCAAGCTTAACTCCATGATTAGGATGAATGATATTGTTGGTTAGTTAGTGATTCTGATAGTTGATTGACAATAGTTTGTGGAGTTTAAGGATATATAAAATTGTATTTACTGTTATGATTACACCGAAACATATTCTTTGTTAATAGAGTAGTTTCTGTATGTTTTGAGTTATGACTAAACATTTGCATCTGCTAATACAGAAAGCATTAAAAATGTGTTTCCAACACATCTTTCTTAAATGTTATGTTTTAATATTTTAGTTAAACTGTGTGGGTGTAAGTTACAAACAGCAAAATGGCCGTGTAAGTCTTAAATAATGAAGATATTTAACAGTCAAAAATCAAAATTATTTCTCTGTCCGAACTGTTCAACCTACTGTTTTTAGACCACAGGTAACTAATGAAATATTACTGAAACAAAATATCTTTGATGACGTAACAATAATTGTAGTGTGTGTACACTGGAAGTAACTAGTACTGCATTGCACTTTGAGTTTTTTAAGTAAGTGTCAAAGATGATGTCCAACAGAGCAATCAGTTGGGAACTCTGTTCTACACTTTAGAAACAGTAAAGCCACAGAAATCTGCTGTTACAAACGCAAGACAAAGGTATGTTCATATAATTGAAAAATATATTCAACATTTTTAATGTGATGATTAAAATGAGAAAGCTAGAAATGTCATGAGCTTTATACATGTGCTTTGGTTGTGATGACAGCAATGAGAGTTCTGAGGTAGACTCTGTAGACAAACAGCACCATCATGGTTTATCAATTGTGCTGATGTCAGTAGGTTTTACAAGCCAGTGTCTATACTGAGAGAACGACGGGTAACATGTTCCACCTCTCCTGTCACATACTCATTGAAGGAGGTCTGATATTTTGCCAACATCTTCAGCATAAGACGAAGATTTATCCACCACTGAACTTTAGGCATTCTGTGTCTGCAGGAGAAAAAGAGTCTCAGACATTTGGACACTTTACTGATCTTCACATCTTTATCATAGTATTAGAGCTCATACGGCTGTGTAGTTGTTTTTTACTGTTGGCTGTACTCACTCGAAGTCTGTTTGGTCCTGTAGTTCGGTCACAGGACTGAAAGTCAGAACCTTCTTATAGAGTCCGATCACACAAGCAGTGTCTGGAGTGTTGGCAAACACATGACCTGCCGTACAGTTTTTATTTTCAGCACTTTAGTCTGAACAACCTGTGATTCAACCTGTGACTATATTTCAAGTCTTTTACCTTGTCTAAAAGTGCTGTTCATCTTCTCTGTTAGCCACTGAACTGCCCTCACCCCCAGTTTAGTGCCGTAATTTCTGTCAAAGGGTGTTGGAGAGCCACCCTGTTTAACATAAAAACTAATTTTGTTTTGCATTTCTAACTGGCATTTTTGTAAATTAACTTCAACAATCATATTCTAAGACATTTGATAATGAACATTATTTTATAGCAAGACAGATGCTTTGAACCTACATTCAAGCTCATACATCTGTACGTTTCTTTTTACATTAGCAACATGTTAATGCTAAACCCTTCTGGGATGTCAGCTAGGTTGCTGTCTATGTTTTGAAACAGAGCCTATATTGAACTGCTGAGTTATAAAACATCGGTGTAGTTTATGTGCTGCAGTACCTGCTGCAGGTGTCCCAGAACATTTACTCTGCAGTCAAAGACGCCTTTTCCCTCAGCCGAGTACAGCTTATGAATGAAATCTGTGCTGTACTGCTCATGACACTTCTCATTCCTGCAGAGACACGCAGGTTTTTGTTCTGTCTGTATGAATATTTTTAAGTATAATTGGGTCTGCTGATCTTCTCCAGATCATGGTGTTTATCATGTGAAGACAGATGGTCATGACTGTACCTCAACACGAGTCCTCTCTGTATGTCTTTCTTCATCTTCTCTGTCAGATGCTCCACATTAGTCTAAAATCAGAAAGCGGCACATCAGCACAAACACTTGTGCAGACAAAACATCCTTCATATTAACAGTAGACATTAACATTAATCTCTTATAAATTGGCGAGTTTAGTGTTTAGGTTCAACTCATTCATTTAATTGTGCTGTGAACAGAAGTGAAGCGGGTCGAGCGTCTCTCACCTTAAGGTCATGAATGTTAAAAGGTTCCTCAAAAATATAAGCAGCATCTGCACCAACAGCAATGCCAGTGTAGGTTGCCAGGTACCCACAGAATCCCCCCATCGTCTCCACCACGAAGACCCTCCTCTTGGTTCCTGTAGCTGACTGTTTGATCTTATCACAGCTCTTCAGAAACACAGACACACTCCACGTCAGTAACTGACTGGACACAGTGAGTTCAGAGTGACATTCATGTATAGCTTAAACATTAGCATGTATAGCTGGAGTATTGAAGGCATCCATAAATCTTATCGAGAATATTAACAGTTAATGTGAAATTAAGAGATTATTTTCACATATAAATAATACATTAACATCATCATTTGAAAAGTGAAGTAGACTGTCAGCTAGTCACCATCATGTGCCGTACTTACAGCCATAGCAGCGTTTACTGCAGTATCTGCACCCAAACTGAAGTCAGTGCCCGGCACATTGTTGCTGATGGTGGCAGGAATGATGCACATCGGAATACAAACTTCATCATAGCGTTCTCTGGCTTTAACCAACTCCAGTATTCCCTCATAAGCCTGCACATAAAGCACAAGCAGACCTCAGAGATGTACTAAATATAAAAGACACACAACAGTAACATACAGTATGCATACGGTGCTGGTTTAATAAAACATGTGAAGTTGAAGTATTGCACTCTTTATAAAATGTATGTTCAGCTTAAAAATTCTCAAGTATTTCATCACAATCAAGTTTTTCAGTACCTCAAAACCACCAACAACAAGCAGTGACTGGATATTGAACCTGTTGATATTTTCCACTAGTTTTTCCATACAAGAGCTGGGAAGTGTTCTGGGAAATATTAAGGGTACAATAACACAGACAGTGATTTATTAAAGATGCAGATCAAAAGTTTGTAAATGAGACTAACCGTTTGGTTCCCAGCAAAGAGCCGCCCTGACCAGTCCAGCCAGCCACCTGATTCCATGACACTTCATTAACCTAACACAGCAGTTAGTTAAGAGTTAGTGTTCAAACACGGAGACAAATAATATCAGCATACTGATGCCATTCATACATATTGTCTCTTTCTCTAACTATTAACATGTTTATGTAAATGATTTTTTTACCGCTCCATTGGCCAGACCCTCAAATCCATCATTTACAATAAAAACCTGATGACCTGTGGCCAATCCGACCCGGACTGCAGACCTCACAGCTGCATTCATACCTGCAGCTGGTGCCCCAACGTTCAGAACAGCCAATGAGTGTCTGCTCTGAGATCAGCATACAGAAAATACACAGACCCATTTGATTAGCACCTAATTTAATTCAGCGTTTAGCAATTCATACAGTTATGTCAGTCGCATTTGAAATCAATGCATCATGAAGTGACAGTGTAACAGTGTAACATAAAGTAACAATGGCAACAGATGACTTGAATCGCAAATGTGTTGCTAAGCTGATAATCTTTAGAGCAGGTTGAGACGAATATGGTGTCAATGTTTCACCTGGGGCTGAGCAGACTTCTGATAGGACAGTAACTTATAAATGCTCCAGTTGTTCTCAAAGCTCCTGTGAACAGTGTCATGTATCTGTCACCGAGTCTGTCACATTCACTTATTAAAAAAACAATCAGCTTTGACCTCTGCAGCTCATGTCCAGAATCACAAAAACAGATTATAAATTAAATAACAGACACAGATTGTAATATAATGTGAAATGTAGGAAGGGAATTCTCACCGTCCTCGTAACTGTATGGCTTCTTCAAAACGCTTTTCATTCATGGCTCTCTGCACCTCTTTAGTCTTCAAAAACACAAAATGATTCTTTAAATAATGAGACGTTTCTTCACATGCTTGAGTTTAAATAACTGTCTGTTAGGATTCAACTGGAGAGTTACAGTACATTTTTCACTGATACTTTAAACAGAACCAGGAAATGATATTGCAGCAGCTGTGTCTGGATTACACTGATCTAGTCCACAGCACTACTGTGTGTTGGCACTTAGCATGTGTATAAAATATATCTTTAAAAACCCTTTTAAAACGAGTCTCTTAAACAATGTCTCTGTGTTACCATCTCAACAGCCTCCATCAGGGGCAGCCGCACAGCCTGGTTCCCTGACAGACCAATCACACAGGCAGGAGTGTTTGGCTCCGCCTCCAGCAGGGCCACTACAGCCTCAACCCCCATCTTAGTGCTCTACACAACAAGACATTAACATAAAGTATTGAAATAAATCAAAACCAACAATCTCCCTTTGTGAAACATGTACATTTAATCCATGTGACTGCTGAAGGTATTGATGTATTGTGTGTAGATATATTTACCAGAACTCTGTCAAAGGCTGAAGGGGTTCCGCCTCTCTGAACGTGACCCAAGACGGTGACTCGGGTGTCATACCCCAACCTTGACACAACCAGCTGCATCAATTTACATACAACAGTTACTGCCAGTTCATTTCATGTTACATTCAGTACAATAACACTCTTCCTTAAATATATATGAGGAGTTAGCTTTTATCCTGTTCACTCACATCTTTGATGTAGCTGGAGGTGATCGGTTCTCCATTTCTGTTGATGGCGCCTTCAGCAATGATGATGATGTTGAGTCTGGAGCCTTTGCTGCGACTCTGAGTGACATATTCATCAGCCATTTACAACATTTTGTTCTGTCTTTATTATCTTAATGATGACATTGTTTAGAAATTGTCAATGAAAAAACAGGATCCACTTGAGTGTTGTCTTCTCACCTCTCCCAGTCGAGAACACATTAACTCCTCCCATCCATCCTCAGGTGGGGCTTCAGGGATAAACAGCCAATCAGCTCCAGATGCCAGAGCTGAAACAAGTGCCAGATACCTACAGAAAAACACGTCATGAGCGGTTGCTTGGGCATCAGAAGTGGCTTCTAGAAGAGATTGGGGTGTCATGAAGAAGTTTGCTGAAAATTTGGAAATGTTTGTGGCCTTCCCAACAGGTAACCCACAGAAACACACTGAAGACTCACCCGCAGTGCCGACCCATCACCTCCAGGACAAATGTGCGCTGGTGGCTGGAAGAGGAAGAACAACATTACAGTGATTGGTAAAATCACTCGCCTAACACAGATTTTCTGTGTTATGTGTCAATGTGCTGGTCTCACATGAAATGATATGCAAATAAAACACAAAGTCACTTACCATTTGATTCACATAGTTACATTTACATTCATTGTTATATTCATTGGGTTTACAGAGTGAAATATCGATAGCAATATGATACGAATAGCAATATGTTGAAATGTGATTTGATTGATAAATCTCGTGGCACTGACCTGGTGGCTGTGGTGGTGATGGCGTCAACGATCTCCATGATTCGATGCAGGGCGGAGTCAGCGCCGATGGTCATGTCTGTACCGCAGAAATCATTATCAATAGAGCCGACCAGACCCACGATGTTCAGGCGACTATGCTGCTCAGATGTTTCTGCAGTGATCCGACCTGTTAAAAAAACAGATTTATATATATTAAATAATAAATAAACACAATTAAAATCTAACCCATTTCACCCACAATCATAGTAGGAATAGAAAAGGGAGTCTTAATTTTACTCTAGGGGCTTAGATTTTGATACTTCTTTGCCAGTGAGAGATAAAACGCAAATAAATGAAGCTTGTTAACACACACACACACACACACACACACACACACACACACACACAC
>JBAJNP010014750.1:0-10644 GCA_036877545.1 Yasuhikotakia modesta | reverse complement strand
ATGTTTTAGTCACAGGAAAAGCCTTAAATGAACATACATGTTCTGGTGCTCATGCCGGCTTCAGTGTTACAGTGAGTCTGTTGCCACAGGACATGTCAAGCTCTCATCTCATGACTTTTGACTAATTGTTTGATGCACCATTTTTCCCTCTTATTAGATTTTCTGCTGTAATTAAATATAATACAGTCTTATAATTAATAGCAAAAATGTAAATCTATTCTTAATGAAGTGATTGTGACTTTAAATATTTTCCGTTTTGGGGTGATTTCATGTCGTCAGTCATTTAGGAATAAAACAAGCGCACTGTATTTACAACATGGGCTCTAAATATACCGCAATGCATCAAATAAACACCAGGATCTCTTTGCCTCGCTTGTGCATCTTTTATTTTTCAATTTTATATTTTCATTTGAAAATTGGTTATTTCTTTGTGCGATAGTCAGTTCAGAAAATGGGGCACATCTATTAACTGCAGATATAGTCAAATACTCCACTCATTTAGTCAACACACACCACAGCTCAGCAAAATGATGAATGAAAGTTACAGCACGTCACTTAATGCTCTAATACCACCTTTCACACATCACATTTCACCTTTATTCAGATGAGGGGAAATTAAATGTGTGCTGAAGTTTGTCAATGGTCCGTTTCCCCCAATCCCTAAATATGTGGTGACGCCCTGTAAGGTTTAATGTTTTAAATTCATGCTAATCCCATTATAAATATACAGATTGAGGCGGTTTTAATAACTCCAGCAGCTGTAATGGGAGCAAACACACACTAACACCACCGAACGCCGCATCTGTGTCTAAGATCCACACAAGGCTAAAGCAAGTAAAGGCCACCGCTTTATTTGTTTCAACGTGTTGGATTTACATGCAGCTCAGAAATGATCATTAAACATTCAGGGTTCACAAACACAACTCAAACAGGGTTCAAAAGTACACACACACGCTCTCACACAGGCATGAAACGAAAGGAATAAAAAGCACAGGGCTTTAAAAAGGTCTCCCTATATTAAAGGCAATTTAAAATCAAATGAGACCGTTCTCCATTATACATCCAGTTCAGAGAAGCAGCAATAAACAGAGAGAACAGCCATTCATTGTTTCTATCTTAGCAAGTCCTGCATGTTTCCAATGTACTGGAATGATTTAAAAGACCTGTCAATAATAACTGACTCTCCCCAAGCAGTTAATAGCACGCATATAAATCTAGTCTATATACATGTGACTCTTGGTGTCACAAACGTAGGAATGAGTGGACTTCATGAGAGCTGCTCTCCCCTTAATCAGAGTCTTCATCATCAAGGTATTCCTCTGCGTTACTGTGTGTGCGCAGAATCACTGTTGAACAGACAGACAGACGGTCAGTGGGAGAAACTCAGAGGAACAGACATCTGAAACGATTGACTCACCTCCTCCTAGTTTCCTCTTTAACAGGGAGGCGCACTGAGCGTTAGTGGCCATATCCAGCGCAGTCTTCTTTTCGTTGTTCAGAACATCCATCCTGGCGTCTATGTAAATGCATGTCACACACATGAATGATATGAAGTGCGCAGGCATCAGCACTGATTTTCACTTAGGTGTTACAAATGTCAGTTTGTTGCAAACCATTAATTGGAAACAATTCAAATAGAATTACAAAAGAAAGGTTTAGTCGGGCATCAGGCTGGTTGCCAGGGTGCAGTTGCTAAGGTGTTCAAAGAGGTTTTTTTAAGGGATTGCTATGCGGTTGCCATACTCTGTCCTGTATTGCTATACACAGAATTTTTTCTTCAGTGTCAGAGAAAATCTTTAGCATTCTTTTCAACTAATCAAATCTCTCAAGGAATTTCATGTTTATAGCACTTAGTGCCGGATACCGGTGTTTGTATGATTTTAAGTATCTTAAGTAATCTCAGACAGATAAAATTGTGATCGTCTGTATTTTATCATCCTGCAGTAGTATCACAAAGCTGGCGTTGAGAAGAATGTATCAGGAAAAGAAAGAATGATTTACTTTTATTGAGCAACATCTCAACTATATCTGCATAACCCTTCCAGGAAGCTGCGTGCAGAGCCGTGTCCCCCAGTTTGTTCTGTCGAGGAAATAACACACAGACAACGTTGATTTTTACACAGAGTTGTTCATGAAGAAGGAAGCGGTGCTTCTTGTGTGGAAATAATAATTTTACTGTCAGATTTTAAGAGACTGGGAAATGTCAACAGGATTTGTCAAGTTTACTAAACTAATTTATACACAACTCCACATACAGTATAAATACATGTGTTTGACCCCATTTGTGTATATTAACCAACCTCAATAAAAGTCAAGCACACAAAACTGTCAAAACACACTTTAAACTCACCTGCTGGTTCAGCTCACAACTCGGCTGGCTTAGCAAAATCTCCACCACATCTAAAAACAGAGCCAGACACACAGTAGGTCAAATGAGTGATCAACATGTACCGTGTGTGAACAGAAATCAGGACAGCACACAGAATAGCAACAGCTCATGTCCCGAGGTGTGTGTATGTGTGCATCCTGTACCTTTATGTCCTCCGTGGCAGGCCCAGTACAGAGCCGTGTTTCCTGCTTTGTCCAGTCCGTTGATTCCAACCTTATTGTCCAAGCATTCTCTGAGCCAGCTCAGATTACCTGCGTCCACACACACAGCATTCAGCGTCTCACTGCTAACACACAGACGTTGTGTTGAAAGAGTTTATCAGTACCTCGCTTGGCTGCCTCATGCATGGGGTTGTCTATGGATTCTGCTTGTTCAGCCACTGAGGAAACACAAACACATTACCAGAGGAAAGACTTGTTATTAATGATTTCATTCAGTATTAGTTCTGGCTAATTCATCCTTTTCTCGGAAAACAATCCAAATATAAGCAATACTAATACTGTTTGACAAAATACGACAGCTATTATATGTTTAATACACGTTTAAACTACACAAGTCTTTACATTCTTAGCTCATTTTAACAGCTCCTTTCACAGAAGTCATTTTAGGTGCCACAGGTGAACCAGTGAACGATGTGGCAGCTTCAGGTTTCTCTGATGTGCTTCACTTACCATAATTACTGGGAATAAGGCCAGCCCTTCCCCGACACGTCCCCTTCCACCAGTTACTGTCACTCTGAAAACATCACCAACAATCACTCACTACCACAAAATCACAAAGCCCACAGAAATCAAAGATTAAACACTGAGGAGCTTCCAATACCTGATAAAGGCAATAAACTTACAGTGTCTGAGATGTACAGAATGTCTCCTTCCTCAAAGTACAGCTCATCTGGCTGAGAATAAGGACAACAGCTCCATCAAGCCAAAAATAAATATGCAGGGGTGAAATTGAGGGTGTATTAATATTGAAACTCACCGTTCTTGGGTCAAAGGTGAATAATGCCCTGTACACCTTAACCTGACCTGATCCAACAGTCACACACAGAAAAACATGAATACTTGAAACTGACTTGATGATATATGGCAAAGGCAACACATATATATTATTTGAATTGTTTTAATACAAATTTCAGGTCCAGTCCACACTCCATATGCAAAACATCACATTTGCATGCAGGTAGTAGCCTAGAATTGCAACCAGCTAACATGCCTGCAAACCATATGCCACAGAAATGTGGCTATGTCAGTGATGTCAGTGTTTATTAATAAATGAACCATTATAAGCACTACAAAGGACATTTCCTGCATGTAAAAGTAGTTCCATGTGGCTTCTAAAAACAGTTCCCTGTTGTGCAGGACACAACCTGCCCTCCAGAGCTTCCAGGTCTTAATACCCCCTCCCACCCCGCAGTGTTCAGGACCTTTGAGAGAGGGAATGTTGCTTATACTCCGAGTATAAAACGCCGTGCACATATGTAACACAGCCCAGCAAAGACCTGTGTTCAGCTGCGCACTAACCGGGTTGTTACTCCTCTTCCATATGGGGAAGTAACTATAGCTGCTGGGTGAAAACCGCTGTTTCATAACCAATCTGAACTACCAACCTAGACGAATCAGCTACACACGCGATTCATACGAAACGGCAGAACTATCAAATCAAATGTGTTACACAAGGTCCCTGTCTAGGTATGGAGCTCAGTAGGTTTTAATACGCAACCAGTAACTGGCCTTGAGTGATATTTTTAATCCAATCCAGCTGTTGTAGCAAGTCTGTCTCAAACGTCACCTTGCCCTGCAGGTTTTAATCTAATGCATTGTTTAGATCGGGTTTAGCGTACACGTACACGTACACGTACAAGAAAGTTGCGCTGCGCTGGACTGACGCCAAACTCCACCCGCAACACAAAGTTCAGTAGGATACTGTACAAACTCTTATATAAACTACAGCTGATGGCATCTGAAACCATCGTGCTCTGTGGTTGTCAGACATTCAGACGCGTATGACTGAAATCATATTTGTATGCTGGACGCTGGCGTTACGCGACGCTCCGCGCGCGCGTCTCTTACCTGGTTTTGCTGGTTTCGGAGGGGGCTTTGACATTTCTGATCTCTCCCAACACGGTCAAAGGAACCTTTAGACTTTCTATAATGGTGTAACAGCGCAAATACTGACAGATAGCGCAAACGGGACGGATCGGCGCTGTCGATGAGGAAGCGCGAGAGACGCGGATGCGGAAAAGGCGCACTGCGCATGCGCCGCTGGAGCGTCACACAGGCCGTGTTCGGTACCGCACCACCGAACCGTGGTTCTGACTGCAGCCGCGTTCATTGGACAACAGGGACTCTGTTTTTTGCCAAAATGATGGTTCGATGTGATTTAATGTGTTTTTGCTTTACAGTAACGTCGGTTAATAGGCAAACATGTGAGACATGTAGTTTCTCCAGTTATTCTGAACTACTTAAACTAACCTGGAGCCTAATACATACAAGTTATACATATAAAGTTGCGAAGCTAGTAAAAGAACTACAATCAAAAAGGTTATGATCAAAAATCTAATAAGTGAAAAGGTTAGATGGGTGTGGAGAACATCTGATGTCATTACAAACACTGACGTCCTCAGGTGTTGCGTCTGTCCTTTCGTCAGCCAATCATCGTCAGTTGTTCAGTGACGTGTACGTGTCTGTAGTGTGATCTCAGGGCTGCGTCGCCAGCAGGGCACACATAACAGTGGACTGCACCAACAAGTTGGTTAACATTTCAGAGATGTTAGGAGGAGTTGCCTTAGAACAGTATGTAAGTCCACAGTTAATAATAACTGTGCCACTGAGAGAATTTACCTTGTTACAGGTTTCACACAGAAGGCTGCTTTGTCTTTGTTTTTCATTTCACTTACCAAATTATTATATATCTAAAAATTGCAATTGGTCCTAAAATTTAATCTGAATTCAAGCGCATGGTTTTAAAACGTGTTGTCGTGTATTACAACAGTTGAAAAGACAATAATAAGTCAAAGGCTAATGTTAAAATTCACTCCGCAGCAGAAGAGGGAAACTATGCAAAGGTTCTTCTAAAGGTTTTTGAATGTTATTTAAATGCTTCTAATGGGCTGTTTAATTTCAGAGTTCTGGGTCATTAGTTACAGTTCTCTTCCTTTTGCCATCTTTAGAAACCCATTACCATGCATATGTGAGGAACAAATGCACAGCAAAGAGCTGAAAATAAACTTAAGATGCACAGACATGTTTGTACATGGCTTTTTAAGAACTTGTTTCTGCAGATATCACACCTTATTTTAGCAGTTTCTTGACCAAAAGTACAGGAAGCTCACACATACATGATGACACAACAATCCACATACCTGCAGCTACTTCTGAGGAAAGTGTGTGTGTGTGCTGTGGGTATTTTGGCTTCCTTTATCTGCTCATTCCATTTCTCCTCTAACAGTTGAATTATTTTCATTCTTTTTCACGAGACGTGATCCACCTCATATTCCCTTTCAAGTATTCCAAAGATTTAAAGGCCAAATTCCTTTGAAATGACACCCTTTAACAAAATCTGAAATGACAATTAGTTAAAATAGCAGCAAATCTGAAGAATGCTGATATTTATTTAGATGTAATATCACAGCCCATTCACATCTTATAATAAAACAGGTAGGCGTTACAATACTGTGTTAACTTTATTTTTCGGTGACGTGAAATGGAAAATGAAGGGCAAATAATGAGCAATGGATGGATTCTAGAGACAAAATCTTGTTAATCATTTACTTCACAAAAGGTGCCAGCATACACACATGCACACACACACACACACACATGCACACTGTCACTGTAAAGGGAAACCTCGCCTATAAAAACTCCTCCTGGATGATAAGTACACGACAAACAGAAACTGAGCACAGAACTCCTGTCAGCTGCCATGAATGTTCACCTCCTCTCCTCTCTGCTGCTGTGTGCCGGTGAGTATCTCCCTCCTCTTCTCTCTCTGTCTTATATCTGCCTTCATCTCTCATCCTCAGGCTCTGTATAAAACTTGCAAATATCAGGAAATGTTTCAAACTGTGATTTGCACAGCTTGAGATTAATAAAATTGTAATTGCGACAACTTGATTTTTTTTAAAAAAAGAAATGTAATTGCGTAGAATTTGCTGTTTACTCAAGTGAATGATGAAATAAAATGATAAAATAAAAAACAGGAAAATCTCAGATTGAGTAAGAATACCTATCAGTGTACATAATGTACATAATTCATTACAACTTTATTTTTAATTCTAGCAAAAGACAGACTCAGTAGTGTAGGACAGTTAACTTCCTCCAGTAAATAAAAGTTAACACTCCGGTATTAAGTGTCTTAAACTCTGCTGAATGCACCGTGGCTGTTGTGTTTTCAGACAGGCAGGGCTTTGGGAGATGCGTTGGCTTGTACAAACATGTCTGTAAATAGCTGTGAACGTCCAGATGTAGGTGTAGGTGAGAATTTCGACGTCACAAACCTTCATTGTTGAAGGCAAAGGCGCGAGGATTAGGGCGTCACACCGTGTGTTAAACATATATTTGGCTTTGTGAAATATGCGCTGTAACGTTAGAATAGGTGTGTTTGCGTTCGTTAGGAACGGAGTCTGTTTGACGACAGCAGCCTCCCGTTCACATCAAGCCTGTGTTCACACACCACTGCTCTGCAGACCCCGCAGTGACCGTGTCCGGCCTCTTAAGATTTAAGACTTTAAAAGGTCTGGACGCCATCACAGTTTTCCATCTTGCATTTGTGTTTGTAAAAGTTGTATTTGTAAAATGCATTTAAACTAAATGGCTTTGTTTTAAACGATTAAATGAAAAGGTTTTCAACACTCACTGCCATTTCATCGGCAGATGTCGCTGTTTTTTCTAATCTAATCTAATGAAATAGTTTTCGTGTCGTAAGTATATTTTCATGGGTCTTGATACAAGTGTGAGTTCACCGCACTTGGTTGAAATAAATAAAGAAATAGTATATATTATTTATAATATAATGTAATATTATTTATTATTCATTGTTTAAAACAAAAGAGCAAGAGCCCATAACTGCGGCAGGATCCTGATGACTGAGGTTTCGTGTCACCGCACAGACAGCAGCTTTATGTCATAGCCGTATATTGTGCGCTTTACAGCAGCTTTATGTCATAGCCGTATATTGTGCGCTTTACAGCAGCTTTATGTCATAGCCGTATATTGTGCGCTTCACAGCAGCTTTATGTCATAGCCGTATATTGTGCGCTTTACAGCAGCTTTATGTCATAGCCGTATATTGTGCGCTTTACAGCAGCTGGAATGTATTGAACAGTCAGTCTCCAGCATCTGTTTTGTAAAGGCAAACGCGTGCTCTGTATAAAAGACTCTGGTTTTGTATTGTACATGCAACAGGTGCCGTGTTAATACGCACAGCCTCACCTTTTTCCACTCGCTCCTGTCTTTCAGCCTGTCTCATCTCTGTCTCATCTCTGTCTCATCTCTGTCTCACACACAAACACTGGAGCTAGTAGTGCTGGTAGCTTATAGTGCGACTCAACAACAGCCATAATATTAGAAGATTGCATTACTTTATCTGTGCTGGTTGAGGATGTTTTTCATGTTACAGTAACGCAATGTTTCATCCTTTCATTAAATGCTAACAGGACTGAAACTAAACACAGCTCAACATTCTGCACAACACAAACACACTGCAGCAGTGATGCAACAATAGCCTGTGATCCTGTGTGTGTGTTTGGCTGCAGTTTGCGCCGCAGTCTTCATCAATGCGGCCGCCGCGCAGGCGTCTGCGCTGGATCACGTGACAGCGATGTCTTCCTCAGGGGAGGGGCTTCAGAGTGCAGTGGGTGGAGACTTGGACTCTGAGAATGATCAGGATCCATCAGGGATGTTTAAAGATCCAGCCTTGCTCAAAGGTTCACAGACACATGACTGCGTCTGTTATAAATGCCTTTAAAACGTTTAAATTGTATTTAATACATGTCCTTTTAATTCCACCCTTTCAAAAATGTCCAGTACAAACCTGGTTATTGTAAAACAGGCACACGTGCGCACGCCTCACAGTTTCTCTGGCTTGCTGTCGTCTTTCAGTGCATCAGTTCAACAGAGGTGAGGAGTCGACTCACAGACGCTCTGGACACAAAAAGAACAGAGGAAAAAAGAAGAACAAAAACATCACTCCTGTTCAGCCCGATCACAGCTTCTCCACACATCAGAGTCACAGCAGCACAGCTGACCCCTGTCGGACCTCCCACCTGGACTACTGCATACACGGCCACTGCACGTACCTGCACGACCTGAGAGAACCAGTCTGCATGTGAGTGCCAGTGTAGATGATCTGAGTGTCGAATCTTTATTTAACACACGTGTTAGACGAACCTGAAGTGTTTTCTGAGAAATAATGTTTGAGAAACCACAGATGTGTCTGTTGAGCGTTTGAGGCGTGTGTCGGAACTGAAGTGTGTCTGTCTGGCCTGGCTGGACCTGGTTTAACGTTTGCTGGATCAGCGCTGACTGTATTGACTCTGGCGTATGAAGCGCTCCTTAGTGTTAAATCACAACAGATTCTGAAACGCTTACAGAACGTCTTTACGTCAGATTGTGAAATGTTTGCGTTTACTTCAACACGTTACTGCGGTATTTGTGACGCTGGTCCTGGTTGATGTGGACTGTTGCAGATGTAAACGAGGTTATGATGGTGAGCGCTGTGGAATCCAGCTGCTTCAAACGTCAGGTGAGCCGGACGACAGCAGCACTGAGACCGTCCACGCGGCTCTCATCATCGTGGCTGTGGTGCTGTCAGTCATCAGCTGTCTGGCCGTCTTACTCATGATCTGTGTGCAGTGAGTATATCACACACACAGAAACGCAAAGCCTCATTCATAGTGTGGCTATAACAGGCATCTATTGTGTACAGCATAAATAAACACACTACTGATCAGAAGTTTGACACACCTACTCACTCACTATTATTTCAAGTCACCACAACTATGAAACTGGAAACAAATGCAGGAATGTGAAACGTTTAAACGTGTCCAAACAATCAAGACAGTCTTTTATATTTGAGCTTTTTTTTTAAAGTTCCCACGCTGTTCCTAGATTACAGCTCTCTGTACTCCAGGAATTCTTTCTGCCTACGTTTTCTTCAGTGCTTTTGTTGGCTAAGGAAATGGAAATAAGGAAATCCATATGTAGACAATTTATATTTGTTAATAAAATAATTTCATGCATTAGGCCACTCATCAAAATGGTTTTAAAATGCAAAACCTTGCATATTATATTTCCACACATAACGTAATGTGTGGTTGTGTTTCAGCTATAGAACCCATCATCGCTTTCAGGCAACGTTCCTGAGTTCTAGTAATGAGAGAGAACAACTACAGAAAAAGAACATGATGGTGTGAAGGTGACACACACACGCTATAATAATGTTGCTGAAGTGTTAGTGATCTGCACATGTTACTCATGGTGAATTGTTTTGTTTTCAGGTGTAACAGATAGAGGTCTGCTGATTTATGATTTATTGCACATCCTACATTATCATGTATATTTATTGTTTGTACCTATTTATTAACAAAGCAAATTATTTCCTGCACTTTTAGTGTGTTTGTGTTTTTGATAATAAAAAGCTGTTTGTTTGATATGTGATATTTATTTATGTGAATGGAATAAAGAACACCCTCGGAAGATTTCTTACTTCCTTCTTTATGGCCAGATTTGAGAAAACTTCTTCTTTATGGCCAGATTTGAGAAAACTTTATATGTGTTAAATATTTTCCATGTTAAAAATGTCAGTAACAAGAGTGGTCAGGAACAGCAGAGAAAGCGCACGAGTGAATGTAGGGGAGACGGTCGGCCAGAGAGGCGGCGGGTTCGGCTGATGTCTGCTGGGACGAACCTCTCCGTTTTACTCCAATATTAAAGCGTTTAGTCCCTTTACTGGTTTATAACATAATCTGAGACGACATGACACAGGTTCAGTTAACGGGTTAGGCGACAGACAGCAGCTACACCAGTGCTGTGTGCGTCTTCATCTACTCATGAATCAGTAAGTGTTTATAAAATACCTATTAATAATGTTGGGTTTTGTTTGCATTAATAATCATAATGTTAGTGTTAAACATAAAATGTGCGCGTTTAACTTTATTAACTTTATTTACGGAAGTGTGTTTTTCTGTGCGCCGCACATTTATGGGGCTTACGGTAAAGTGTGTGTGTGTGTGTGTGTGTGTGTGTGTGTGTGTGTGT
>JBAJNP010014749.1:0-10644 GCA_036877545.1 Yasuhikotakia modesta | reverse complement strand
ACACACACACACAAACATACACACACAGATCAGATGGAATAAAAATCAGGTTATTTAAACATTTTTCTGCCCAGCAGAAAGCAAGAGGCTCAGCACTTTTTCACAAAAGAACTGTCTTTTTTTATTAAAATGACAGGCTCTCCGTCAGACACAGCTCTACACAGACCTTACATGTTTTGTTGATGCAGTTAGCTACGCTCCGGGCAAAATAACAACTTGCGTTTTATTTATATATTTTCGGGACGTCTAGGGCTGATGGCTTTTCCCCATTTTCCTTAGAAACACAAGAAAAAAAGATTACTTCCATGCCAGTGACCATTCGGTGATCTTACAGTGATGCTTGACCCCATTTTATTTTGTTTCATTTGTTCGTTTCTCGTTACCATTTTTCTCTGATTTGTAGAAAAGGCAGAGCGAGTGCCGAGACGTTTAGAGTGACAATAAGAGACATTTGCGTGGCACCGACTACATCAGAAATGAACTTTTCGAAAATAATTCTGTTGCGACAAAATGCAACCATTGAGTTACCAATCACTAATAAAACAGTAGAAGCATGAATTGTTTTTTTTTAAATGACTACATGTCAACCCATAGCTTACATTTCTGTCGTGTCACTTACTGTAGTTTAGCTTCATTGTAGTTTTTCTCAGAATTTGGATTAGCTTTAGTTTTCATATTTTTAGTTTTGTGAGTTTTGCGAGTGCTGATGTTATTCCAACTGCAGTGTAAGTTAAACGGTGTTACGACTGAATCTCTGTGAGTTAATGAGCTCCAGTTATTAAGAGCGTAACATTGATGTCTGTGCCCTTCACACCGGGTTACAGCAGAAATGAGACACCGCTGCCCTACAAAATCTCTCCTTACAGTCAGACATCCAGAGTCTAACCGCTGAAACAGGAGAGCAGACATGGAGAGACAGATGTTATGTATGTGAGAGAGAGTCTGTCTGTGTATGAGTGTGTTTAAGACACAGATGCAGAGCTCATGTCCTGAACCTTATTCACACAATAAACTAGAGAGAGAGAGAGAGAGAGAGAGAGATACATATATAAAGAGAGAAAAAACAGAGAGAGTGAGTGAGAGGGAGAGAGAGAGACAGACAGAGAGAAAAAACAGAAAGACAGAGAGAAATATAGACGGAAAAAGATAAATATATAAAGAGAAGGAGGGAGAGAATGTGATGTGAGAATGTGAGGAGGAGAGAAAGAGAGAGAGACAGAGAGAGAGACTGAGGTGTCTGAGGGTAAAGCCCTCAAGTTCTTATTTTGTAAGAATCAGTAATTATCTTTCAGGATAAAACGCTTTGCTGATGTGTGTCTTTGTGAAAGGAGTTAAATCTCAGTTAAGGGCTCTTTGCCTCTTTTAACCCCATGTTTCCCTGCAGACACAATTAGCCAGCATGCTAATTCTGTTTAAAACAAAAGCATTAATGCTCAGTCATTTAGTCTGATGTGCTGATTCAGTTGCAGCGTTTAGCAGGACCGCTGGCAGCTAAACCTGATGACAAAAACCCAGAATTTGATGATGGAAAACAAATGAGTAAGAAAGCAAATGAGCATCTGTTTATTACGCCGGAGGAATTATCTTATTTGTGTTTTCAGAACATTAACAATAACAATCACATCCCATTGTTTCATTTCACTGTAACCCACACAAATATAAACGTCTACAAATGCATTACATAAAAACAAACTAACACTTAAAAATCATCATCTGCATACGGTGAAATGAGTAGAAATAAATTCAGATACTGACCGCTGATCATCTGTTTTTAAGGACAGCGTGACGCTCCTCGCTGTTTATTTGTGCAGAAACAGCCATTGACCACAGAGCTGTTGTTTACACACAGATTGCATTAGAGAAGACAAGCTGAGGGCCGGATGAGAGGAACTCACGTGAAACTGAAGTTCAGTCGCTTCAGTCGGTAAAAGATCTGTTATGTTCACAAAACCTCACGATTTCCTCCTTCCTCCTTACAAACACAACATCATTATTATCATTATAGCTGTATCTAAACAACAGATGCACAATTTCAACTCTGTGGACATCACATGCAGTGATTCTACTGTACATTTATTGTGCATTTTTTGAAACATGCAAGCATACAACTAAAAAACTAAACTAATAATACATAAAGCACAATCATAAACAAGATCTGTTATGCTAAACAAAATGTAAATTATTTTTAAAATTTCTCTTGCATAAATCTTGTATAAATTCTTTGTTTTTGTAAAATGCAAAAATAATTACTTTGCAAAAGCTATATTTGAAAATTAAAATTTTCAACAAAAAGCAAATTGCAATGTAGCTGCTTCACATGTTACAAACATAATAAACAATGAATATATAGTCAAACTAAATAAAACATTTAACACTTGTATTGCTGCTTCAATGTCACACAGTGTGCAAAGCCCATTAATCTCAGGAGAGCAAGAATTCCTGATCTTTGTGAGGAGAACTTCACAGATCCTCACTGTCCTGCTACAACAGAATCTCCCTGGTGTCCAACAAACGAGTCAAGAACCGATTCAAACCACCAGCGTCAACACGAGACCCGCGTCACCATCTGAAGATCTCTGGTGTGGTGAGATTCATCACCAGGATGTGGTGTGATGAGAGGAGACATCTGCCCCCGTGTGCTGATGGGGCTAAATCTCATGAGACTGACTGCCCCTCCTGCCCCCTGCAGTGACCCTCCTACCCCTCGCCCGTCAGACGCCCCACAGCGAGTTCTGTCACCGAACGAGTCCCTCCCTCACACGACCGAGTCCCTCGCTCACACGACCAGCACCGTTTCTCTCTCCTCTTCTTCTCCTGTTAGCGTTAACTTCATCTCTGTGTTGGTTAAGAACCACTTTTTTTTATCTTAACGCCACGTTTCTGTATTTATTCTCGACTGAAACAGAATTAAAACCGACCCCATTAACGGATCGCGTTCCTGACCTTCCGGCGACGGTTCATCACACACGCGGCTCTAAATGTGTTCACAGGTTAATTTAACCTGAAGATTGTTGACTGAACATTAATTTAAGGTGGAGAGGTCCTGTTTCTCCTCAACACCACCACCAGGGGACCACAAATGTCACAGAAGCACCTGATGCTTCAACATGAGGCCCTGCAGCTCCAACAAACACTTTACAATTAACTACCTTAGTTAACATAAACTAACAATTAGCATTATTAGCATTAACATTAAACAGCGTTTACTAATCTTATCCAGTGTTAATTTAAACATTTACTAATACATTTTATTACTCCAAAGTTGTATTTGGTAGCTTTAACAATAGGTGCAAAATGAACCGACATGATCAAACAATGAAAAATTATATTTGCATGAACTCACATTAACATATTCTTCATTGTTTGTTCATATTAGCTAATGCATTAACTAGTGCTAATGCTATTGTAAAGTGCCGCCCCAATATCTGGCAAAAAGGCTTTTTAAGGGCATAGAACAAAAACTCTATACAGCTGTATGTGAAACGCCACGCAAACTCATTCTCACATTGTGTTTTGAAGTGTGTCATTACATTACATGTGTCAATACATTACAAGCAGCAATTGTAAGTTTCTTGAAAGTTTCTTACAGTTTTCCTATAGCTGTTAATTTACAGGTAATATTCATGGCAGGAATATACGGTGCTTCTCATAAATGCTCTAATTGGAGCTGCTTGTTAATTCCAGTGCTAATTATGTGAACATTCATCTCTCCTTCATTCAACCCTGTGTTGATATTAAACAACTGCATCTGCAGAGGGCTGATCTAGATCGGTTCCCCGGTTCATCTCTCTGACCTCAGAGCTCTGCAGAGGAACCCAGAGTTCATTTATGAACTTGGTGAGGAGTTTCCAATGAGCCAGAAAGTCACTTGAAGTCATTTTCAGTCTAATTACAGCTCCATTCCTCATCCACAGCCTCTGTAATAAATATTAACAAATGAATTACAGCTAATGTTTCGAATTAAGTGTCTGAGACCAGCCGTCATTAACAAGAGCTACGAAGTGCTTCACTCACAATCTCATTACTGTAAAACTTCTAATTTATTACGGTTTTCCTCCCTCTAATGGTTTCTTAAATGCCATTATAGAGACGCATGTTTTCTGTTTCCTGTGTATCGACTGCAGGAAACATTATGGAAACAACGAATGGGAAAATCCAGACAGATTTCCATAACAGCAGAGGGATGAGAGCAGATCTGATACCCTGAGAGATCATCAGACATTCAGGGTAACTGTGCGGTGAGGGACGATGTGATCTGATGCTCTCAGTCGTGTTAAGAGCCGTCAGCTGACATTCAAATGGACTTTCAGAATAACAGATGAACTTATAATTGGTGATTCATTTAATCAGCTCCGACCCTTATGTATTAAATTAAGAGACTGTACCATGAAATTAACCTCATACATTATAAACGGATAGATAGACAGACAAATAGAGAGATATACGGCTGTGAAAAGACTTTCAGTTTATAATATTTCCTACGTAGGAATTAATTTAAAGCATCTGCCAAATTTGATTTAAAACACACAAACTGGCATAATATACAGGAAAATACAGTCAGGCCAATTTTAAAAGATCTCATTTATCAAAGCTGGCATTTCAAAAGTAATTACTTTTTTTTAGCAAAGCGATACCGGATACTGTTTCAGCAGTTCTCCCGATGAAGCTTCAGGAATCCAGGAGGATGAGGAAGAACATCGTGTGGGGGGGCTGAACATTTGTCCTCACCATCACTGTCAGTGAAGAAAGTTTCTTAAGATAAGTTCTGAGAAGTAAATGGCTCACAGAACTCAAAAATGAATAACAAAGCTTTGAGAAAAGGATTCTGGCTGTGAGTGGAGTTTTACAGAACGCTGCAATATTATCAAAATTTCACTACCAGTTTTAAAAGGACTGCAGGAGTCATAGCAGTTCAGCACAAAGCCCTCTGTGTAACCATTATTTTATTTCAAACACGCAACGTTTAAATCGCTCATTCTGTCTCACCTCGTATTAAAGAGTAGCTGTTTTATTCTCATTGTATTTGGAGATATAATGCTTGGAATATTAAAAAGTGAATGAATCATTTATCATCAGACACAGTTCTGATGTGATCAAATATTTACCTTTTTTCAGTTTTTAAACCCGAAGTCCGTAACTTCCACTAATCTGTCACCAACTCCATTAAAAAATAACTGCTGGTCATTTTACACTGAAAAACATCATAACAGAATTAAAGCCACAATTACAAAACAGACAGAATGAAACTCCTGTCAAAAAGTAAATTTCTGTCGTTCTGTGACGTGAGAATCGATCCAATTAAAGGAACGAAAATGTTGAAAGCGTTGATGTTAATTTACTCATCTTTACAATAACTGCAGATAAAACACGGGCTGAGAAACTGAAGTGTATGACTTTTTTTTCTCCTCAGATAAAGTTTGTGATTCTTGGCTATAAAATGCAACTGAGCAACATATCTGTGATTTTTAAACCAGCTGTTTTTTCTCCAGATTTCTGGGCTGTAAGACTGGTGGCCATGCATCAAAAACACTCGATTTCTTATCTGCTCCCCGATGTGGGTCCCGTTCATTTATAATTAACAAGCCCCCTCCCTCGCTTCACATACAAGACCACCAGATAAACAATGATGTGTTTCAGCCCCAGAGATCCAGGGGGCTCATAGATCTCAGACTGCAGGCATATCCAAACACACACACACACACACACACGTAAACAAACACACTGACAACATAAGTGATGGGACAGAACTCACCACAGCAGCCAGTTTGTCAGAAATGACATCTTCTTCTGCTTGGGAATCCTGAAGGAGCTTCATGGTCTCTCATCCATGAAGATGCAGCGCTCTCCAAAGTTGTTGACTTAATTTGCAGACCTGTTGTTTTTTTCTTTCTCAGCGCTTGGAGACGTTTTTATTTCGACAAACCATAATATGTGTGAATATGTGTAGGTGGTGAGAAACGACTGTTTGTTCCTCATTGTTTTGGTTGTATGCGTTCATCTGCTGAAACGATTCATCATGGTAATAAAAACAATGTATAAACTGTTGTGTGTGTGTCGGGTCACTGCCGCCTGTGAAAATAGGGATGTGGACGGTTTTCTGTTGGTTTTGGAGACGTTATATTGATCAGCTATAGGGGCCTTAGAAGTAAACAATCAAACAACAGTTCATGGCCCTGAAACTGAGGCCACGAGGAGATTAAAGATAAAGGCGTTTGTTTGTGAACTGGGTGCGCCATTTAAATTGCAGGTGTCACAAAACAACAGAAAATCTTTCTCCTGAAAACAAAGAAAGACCATAAAGTCAAAGATCAGTTTACCTCTGAAACGCTGGATTCTCCACAGATCACTGCTGAGCGATTTCTTGTCTTTTTTTCTAGGCACATTCCCACTGAGCAACCAAATAGAGTTTTTGTACTGAAAATGTGTTTTAAATAATACGTACTAGCTGCCCTGATGACTGGAGACATAATGAAGTCTGTTTTTTTTCACAGATTTTATGTCGTCTTCATGCCCTGAACAGACTGTCAGATTCATACAAACTATTATTTACAGCCACAGACGAGTCCAGTAGGAGACAAAGATCTATTTATAAACCCAACGTTTCCATTAAAGTCATCACAAAACTTTTTTTAACCAACATTAAAGTACATTGATATTTCACTCACTGTATTGACACGGATCTCCAAACTGTGTTTGTTGAATAACCTAAATGAGCGGTTTATAATTTCCAGGACCACTTTCGCACGACTTACCCGCCTTAGCAAAATTTGCTGTGGCAACATCGCTATTATAATGAAAACCAATAATTCTCTTTCCTCTGTGATGAATATTACAGCAAATTAATCTTCTTAGGGCGGCTCTCGATTACAGAGTCACATCACCCAAACAATGATTAATATGAACCTATTAGTACCAACGGAGGCTCAGAATTATTGATGGAGGCTTTGCGGAAAAGAAAAAGTTTGGCTCTGTAGCTGTAGTCTCGAGCCGGGGTGAGATGGGCTCCTCCAGCGGGGCAGTCTGGAGAAAGGCGCCCCCTGGGGGACCGGACGGCCAATTACGGGAGCTAATGATTCATCACTGGTTGTAATGGGGCCCCTCCCCTCCTGGTGACTAATTAAGAGTACAGCTCTCAGGATTGGGGGGGCTAGTGATGAAGGGCATCAGCAGAGCACAAGGCCAAATTTGGGCTGATTGCATGGAGGAGGGCCGGTCTCTCCTGGGCACCGCGCGCCAGCTCTCTATTACACGACATAATTGATATTTTCATGAAAAATTAATGAAGGATGAATGCTGGTAGATCTTTCTCTCCGTCGGATAAATGAGCACAAGGGGAGGAACAAAACAGGGCAGAGGAACAAAGATTCACCCAGCGCTCGTGTCCTTTGAAAGTACGACGAGACGGATCGCCTTCCACTGCGATCGCCATCCAAAGTTTGCAGCCGTTAAGAGGTTTTTCCTGTTACTATGGAGACAGAGAGGCAGGGACAGCATGTCAATATCACAGACAGCAGATTTTAGAACGAGAGGTTGGCGCATCACTTTGTATCATTAGCAATATTGTGCTTACATACAACATCCATCCAGAAAAATACATAAATTAACCTGCAATATTATGTATTTATATGAATATGAATGTTATTTACATGGGGCTAAAAGGTAAAAAAACTGCATTGTTACACGTCCAAAACAAACATGTCATGTGCATATTTCATCAGTCTTTAATATAATACATGTAACATCACAGCACAAGGACAACTTCATATAATCATGTATTCGTGACACTTTTTAACACAATTATGAAAATGGACTGATTACACATCATGTACTGTCTTTATTTACCTGTAAATGAAGTCACAACCCCACCTACAGTAATAATGCAGAGAAACAAACAGGATTAATACAGTCAGTGTGTACAAAGACATCCAATCTGAATGGCACTCAAAGGCATTTTTTAAACATGGAATCACGCCATTACACATAAACGCTGATTTAGATGGTAATATGTTCAGCGCGGACGCGGCTAATCGTGCCTCTGTGACCCCTCAGAGCTGAGCACACACACCAGAAACCATCTTCCTCTTTCACTCTCACCCACTCAAAACCCAAAAAAACTCTGGTTTAAACCGGCGCCATGAGTTGGAAACGTGTTCCTCTGCTCATTTCAAGCGATATTACCGCCTTGTTTAATGTCTCTCTCAGACTCTCCCGGGAGACGAGTGACTTCACATGTTCTGCTGAGAATTATTCCAGCGTGATTTGCATTTAATCTCTCTCCGGAAAGCCAAATGGCCAAATGCATTTGCAGTCGGAGCGGCGTTCCCGGTTAGTTAACATTTGTAGTGCGGAGGAAACTGAATAATAACTCAAGACAATGGGACGGTGTTAATGGCAAAACCACCGAGCGTCTCTCTGAAGCGCTCACAGTGTCTAGACAATCGCTTTTCTCAGTTCTCACCTTTCCCTGAAACCTCGTCAAGGGTTTGGAGAAGTGATACACTCAGAAGTTAAAGGAGAAAACAATCTTAAACGTAACGCCGCTTCAATTACCTGGAGGAGTTAATTTCAGCTCCCAATCGTCTACAGAGAGAGCTGCTATATGGCGTAATTCATATGGAATAATTGCAATGCCACGCTCTTATGTGACAGTGATATGCAAGTAAAGTGATTGGTGTGGCTTCCAGTCAGGACACACAGAACAAACATATTCCCAGCAGGTCTAATTACAGCCATGGAAATTGTGCTGTTATCGGATTGCAAATAAGTGCAATAAGGTGCCCAAGACAGATGACTTTAAGCTAAGCAGAATTCAACAGTAAACAAAGCAATAACTGAACATATAGAAAATGCAGCGAAACGAACGCCTCAGGCTCTCACTGAACGCAGAAACGCAGAACCTGATTAAGTTAAGCTGTGTATTTAATTTCCAGTCTCTCACAGAAACACTCACAGCTCAACATACTGTAGCCGCATTTTTTAATCTAACACACACAACCATCTCCAGAAAGTTTGACTCCAGAAAAAATACTTTAAAATAACTTTTGCTTGTTGGGGTTTTACTTTTGTTATGGTAAAAAGGTTCAAAACTTATCTTGGCTATGAAAATGTTAAATAATCATAAATGAACTACATCCTGAAACATTGAGTGAGTGAATTTTTTTTCAAAAATTATCAGAAAAAAAGTCACTTCCACAATGCCGCTCCCCCTCACCTCCGTTACACAATCGAACCGTCGCCCCACAAGACCGACTCAATGCAGCACAAAGGGTGACGCAAAATAAAACCCCATTCTGAAATCCAGCAATGAATCTAAAGACACATTGTCCCTGTTTCCACACACACTGTAATGCCACCAGGCCCAGCAAAATATTGCCGCTATAAAAGTCTGCGTCTGCGGCAGGATATAGAAGCTTTATTTCATTCTGTGTAATTAGAAAGAGAGACGAAACATTTTTCATGCAGCAGGAAAAATAATGTCTCTCTCTTCATGGTCGATGAGATTTGCTTCCTATTAAAGGCAGTTTACGCTTCCAGCGCTGAAAGGCACGAGACTCGGAACAATAAAGAAACATAATAGAGGAAGAGGATTACCCGAGTTCCTGCGCTTTCATTTTCCTCCTGTCTGGCGTTGGGAGTCTGGCTGCTATTGACCGGAGTTTATTAACTTCTGCTACAACACCGAGAAGAAAGGAAGAAGAAATAACATCAGGTAAAACCCAGGATTTATCTTCCTTTACAGAGATTTTGTTACTGTCATACGCTGCCTTTGCCGAGTGTCCTAATCAGATTCCTTTTGAAACTAGCAACACTTTCCATTTCCTAAGCAATAGTGCAGGACTCCAGTAAATTCAATTCCCTCTGACAAGCAAACACCGAAAACCGCTCTGTGCTATTAGCATAACTTTTGACGTGTGCAAATGATAATAGTACAATCATTTTAGTAGCACCCTGGTGTTACAATATCATCACCATCACACATTTCTGAAAGTTTGAAGCAGGACTACTTGTTTCATACAACAATAAAAAAAGTGGAACAGTTTTTTTGGAAACATACTGGAAAAAGTCAATAGTTTTTAAATTAAATTTGTTGATGCTAGTGGCTCCGAACCGCTGCACATACGAGATTCATTAAGGAGAAACTAAATAAGCAGTGTACCAGAAAACAGCAGAAAATAAACATCTTTGTGAAAAATCACCAGATGTTTTTCCCCATAATTCATTTAAACGATCCATCAAATCAGGCAATCGAACGCAGATCCACAACCAAACACAATTTCAGCCACAGCCTCATTATTTTACAGAATGTGTGTTTTCTACATCAGCGGTGAGCATGAGGACGGCTGCTGACTGGAGGACCGGAGCACAGATGGACGCATGGATGTAGAAGCAGGACCACAACCTTCCACTGAAGTAATGAGGGATGAGTTCAGGATTCTGCTGATCAAGCCGTCTGTAGAGTCAACGTGGCGATGCATGTGACTCCACCCATCGCCTCAATGCTGTCCTCAAACATCTGTCAGATATCAGACACATTCAACAATGAGCTGTGTGTGTACATGTGGTGAGAGTAGGTAATAATATCTATCCACACACACACAAACATATAAAATTACATATACATATATACACACAAAAACACACACA
>JBAJNP010014748.1:0-10646 GCA_036877545.1 Yasuhikotakia modesta | reverse complement strand
GAACTCCAGGACCCACCACAAAGATTTCTGGGTAACGGCGAGGGGAGGAAGTACACAGACAGGAAAACGGGCGTGTATGGAAAAGCACACGCCGCTTGGCTGCCGCTCGCTTTTAAGTAACAACACATGGCAACGGAGGAATTCGGTTTGACGGTCGCCTGAGCTCGCAACCGGAGATGAGAACGTTGTTCTGTCACTCAAGACATTTAGCAACCCAGAGTCCCTGTGGAAGCGCTGATAAGACCAGCCATTCTCCGTTCCTTTCCATGTTTTCATCTTGGAGGCAGCATCACAATGGGCATGATTCATAATTCCTACCAGCTACTGACTTGGCCCTCGTTCACATTTGGGAAGAATGTGACCTCACAATACTGTTCTTTCAAAGGCCGTTGCCGGTCTGTTCTTCTCTCAGACCGGGTCTGAAGCACGCCTCTGTTCCTGGAGAGAGGTCGAGGGAAGCGAGAGGAAGACAGAAAGAAAAGAGAGTGGTGTGTGTGTGTGTGAGGGTGAAACTCTTTTGTAATAGCTTGTACTGAAGAAATAAGTTTTTCTCATTCTAAAGCAAAAGCAGACATGAACAGCAAGAATGTTTTTGATAATTTGAAGAACATTTAGAGAATTTTTAGAGCCACAGTTCTGAGAACGTTTACTGTTAGCTGGTAAGAAGTTTAACTGCACATGTTTTTATAACAAAGTTAGTTTTTAAAACAAAACAGATACTGTAGTTTACTGTACTCTGCTGTAGTTGCTGCTGGATTTTATAATGAGTTGCTGTAAAGATTAAGTTATAGAATTTATGCCTGGTAATAAATATTGTAATCACATTTATGACAGCTGCTAAAATAACGCTTCTGTATTATTTTTGCTTCATATCTGCATCTGGTCGACATTTTCAGAGGAATGAAACACAAAGACTCGACTGTAATTTGTAATTGTCAGATTTGATTTTTCAAGACGTCAGTGTTTTAAATCTGTTTCTTGATTATGGATAGTTAGTCATACCCAAATGACATAAAATATCAGAGTTTCTGAGTTTTGAAACTGAACGGCCCAATAGTTTTCCAAACTGGCTCAATTTAACATAATTATACTACCTTTATTGTAAGTTTTGTCTTGGAACAAAATCAGATAGGCGTTGGTTCAGCCATCCAGCAGTACGGTCAAATCTCCCAAAAGACTCATTATAATTACTGGCCCACCCACAATAAACTTTAGAAGTCTGTCACAATATCAGTTTGGTCCAGTTTCTCAGTCCTGCTCTTGAAAAACTGCACATTCCAGGGGATTCAATAGTCTTACTCTGTTCTTCAGGTCATGAAGCTTCCAGAAGATCTGAGAGTTCTTCTGTAAAGTTCCTCCAGGAGCAAGACTGATAAACTTTTCTTTAGATAAAGTTTGAAAGAGTAGCGCTGGTGGCAGACCAAGCAGGAGATGATGTTATGCCTTCAACTTCTAATCTTTTCTCTGATCTTCTCCACAGGCCACCAACCAGGATGGGCAGCTGACCCTACTGTGTTCTCCAAAACCTCAAGTCTTCATTGGTTAAACCATGATGTTCAAACACATTACAGATACACGCATAATGCACAATAGACGGTCTCTTCAGTTCCATGGCCATTACAACCTGTCTCTCTTTATTTGAGTCACACAGAACCTTTGGACAGAATTGTGTCAAAGCTCACTCAAACATCTCCCATGATGAGCCAAAACCGCCACATGATTTGTCTTCAGTCTTTATGCAGACTGTGCATGTTAGATCTCCAAGCAGTCATTCATCTCTTTCTTATTTCTGACTCATCGCCTCCATTCCTTAGAAGACATCATTACAAATGTCTGTTTCATTCGTTTATTATGTTTACCCTGCAACGCTACAGATGACTTTCAATCAGCACTAGACCAAACAGCTAATTTTTTTAAAGAGAAATCTTAATGGACATATAAATGACACATTCATTCAAATTGTGTTTGTTTTTCCTCTACCATTCTTTGAGCAACAAAAGACGGAGGCATTTTGGGAGGAAAAAACATTGGCAAGGGAGAAAATGATGAGGGGATCATTAAAAATGAGCAATCTCTCTGTTTTATAAAGAACCATAACAGTCCCATCAACTCATCACATTTACCCGGTTGGTCACTTTACTAAGTAGCTGCTTTCCTGCGATTGTGTGTTTTGGTAAATGAAAAGAACTGGACCTAGTGAAGGAAAGGTTTAAAGTCAAAACAACTGTGATGTAATGAGGGGAACTTCCAAAACTGGTGCTGGTATATTTGCCACCAAACAATATAATTGTTAGCAGATTAAGTTTCACTAAAGCTTGACTATTTAACTACAAAATGGCTTGTTAGCTGTTTTCAGTGAGATAAATGTTTTTGTGTTACACACTAAACTTCAGAGAAACTTTGCTTTTGGGCTTCCAGGCAATTGTTGAGGGTGGAAACATTTGGCATTGTAGGAAGTCTCGGCTTTTTAGAAGTGATGATTCCAAGATCCGCCAATTCATTCTTATTTGGGCCAAAGATGTTTGATATCTGGAGAGTTTTATCAGAGATAAACCTTTGATTTGATAATTGGGGTTAATAATGTCAGATTTTCCCATAAATAGCCTAATTACAAAAACCTGTCAAATATTTTTACCCTTTGGACAGTATAACATTAAACTGACCTTCATTTACAGACAAAGTGCTTCACTGTATGTTTTTTCTTTCAGAACAGTTTTGTTTGCATCAGTGCTATGAGACACAAGTTTTCCTGTAAGTTTAAGAAGTTAAATCTACATCAGACCATGTGTGTTTCGCAGTGTGCAGTAAATACTGAGTTAAATCTTCAGTAGTTTAACATCAGAGTCACGCAGGACAAGCGGTTAGTCATTAGTCACTTTCATAGAGCTGTACAGATAAAAATACAATCATGGTGGCAGATGATGTCATTTAATACCCTGAATGTTTTTGTGTAACCCTTGAGAAAAGATTGTCTGAGCTTGTTAAACGTCTGCATCAGTGCGTTTTATTCAACCTCTAGCCATAATTGCTTGTAATGCAGCACAGTTGAGCTGGCAAACAGCATACGAACAACATTGTTGTAATTTGTGACTTTTTATATGCACAATGACGGTATGTATGTTTCCCTCATAGACGCAACAATTATATCAAATATGTTCTGTGCTTGCAATTTAAAGTGAGCAATTTTGTCGCAACTGTTTACACAGCAAAACAAAGTTCCTTCATTTTAACAATGTGGCCAGAATATGTAATGAAACAGCAGGACATGATGAAACTATTGCTCAGCATCTAAAAAAAGATTCATTACACGCTAAATAAACAGTGCAGGCTTGAGACGTTAGCTAACTTTCCCGTGATTAATTAGTGTGATTTTTCATAATAGTGTTTCTGTCATCATTTCTTCTCAGACATTTCCTGAAAGATTTTTATCTGCAGCGCAAACAGTTCCTGGGAAATATGGGGCTAATCACGGCGATTTCAGCATGTGCCTCTTTGTCCTTTGGGAGTAATGTTATCAGAGATGTTATGTACAATTGGAAATAACCAAAACGTCAAGTTTAGCGAGTAAACCGCAGATAAAACGCTGCTTTCTGTGCTTTACTGGGTGTTTTTGTAACTGAGCTCAGTTTTGCGTTTGCAGCACGGAGGTTGTGGGTTTGATTTCCAGGGAACGCATGTAATGATCAAACAATGTTGCCGCATGCAGGATGCAGTAAATGCTGTAAATGTTACTGCAGCATCATCATGATTCACTGATTTAATCTGTTGTTGTTTCCTATTGAAAATGTTCCAACACCCTAAAATTGTAAATGGTTATAAATAAATGAAGAACTTATTTCATATTTTTGAATAATATACTGGCACTCATCGAAAAGACCATCTCTAATGCATTTCTAATTGTTTAACTGTGTAAATTGAGCTGTTCAAACCTTCCACAGATTTACAGCGGCTTCCAGATGGACCGGCTAAGAATCATGTTGATTTGCCCCTGAGCAATTCTTTAAGTGGGGCAAAACCGCAGAGGGCGGGTCAGAGGTCAGTGTGCTCCATTAGTGGCTCAAGCGATTGTTTCATTTGCGTTGAGATGCACTGGTGGAGTTAAACGCTTTTACACTGTTTTCGTGGTGCTGCTTAATATTTAATTGAATAAAAAAAAGCAATTCATTCAATTTAACATCATCTCGTGTTTTTCATAGAGGAAAAAGAAAATCACACAGATCTGATGTGACCTGAGGGTGAGTAAATGCTCAGAATTTTAGTTTTGGGTGAATTATTCTTCTAATGGCCCATGATGTTTTTAAAATCCTTGTTTTATGGTGATAGTTATATGATTTGACCTACTTTTAACATTAAATCCCCGTTGTGAGTGAACGTACACACACACACACACACACACACACACACACACACACAGATGTTTGTAACACAGATGTGTGAAGGAGGGTGGGGGGCATCTACTGTCTACCCCTTCTAATCCGCTTTAGCTTAAAGAGGACACCCAGCTAACAGTTTTTAGCTGTTGTATTAACATATTCCTTCTTGGTTATTCAACATTTTTAAAGTTCCACTTTTTAACAGTAATGGTTTTGATCATATTATGTGAGAAACATTCTACTAATGTTACTGCAAGAATGTCTTGAATAATGTTTAGATAATGTTAGCCAACGGTTTAAGAGCGTTCACTGTTAGCAGGTACAATCGGTTTAAAATTAACATGAAATCTTTATTTTGTCCTTTAACTTTAATGTCTATGTGTATGGATTGTTATATCATAATACAACTGTCCCCACATTTCAGGATTACTGATGTCATTGGCTGTGCCTTCAAACTGGAAGCTGATTGGTCCATGTCATCAGGTTAGCGTGTCAAAGTCTGTGGATGTTGAACATCTGTCCATGAAATCATCAGCATTTACAGTCAAATACAGTAACACAATGTGATCTGTGTGTATCTCAATGTTGTGATACGGAAGCTGATTCCAGAGAAAATTCCAGGACATTTGAGGTACGTTATGGTTTTTAAAGTGAAGTTATTAGCCATTATGATTCATTTGAATATTTTACCTTTACATGATGAATTTTATAGTGTGCATGTAGTTCAGTAACAAGTGTGAATAACGTTGTTTAATATATCAAAGTGTCTTATTTTGAATTCTGTCTTTTGTGTTAAATAGACGCTGTTGTTGATGTGATGTTCACAGTTACTTTTCCAGCTTTTATCATGTTAAAAGGTTTTGTAATGTTGTTTATTTTTCTTTCACTGTCTCAGAAACATTATGGTTTGATAAGAACTCTTTAACACAATCTTATCCTGTAAATCCCACATCACGTCAGAACCAAAGCGGGTTTTTGCTACAGCGAGCAATGAGCGGTTCTGTTGCTGACAGTCCAGGTAGCGCCGGCTCAGATAATGCCTTTGAGAGACACAGAAACAAAAGTTCAAAGAACCGGCGCTGGCATTTGATCCATTGTTCTGACGGGCTTTAGGAGAACAGCACACACAGAGCATCGTCTTACCAGAGCAGAGAGCGAGAAGCGAGGCTTTCTGAGAGACTGCAGATTAACCGCAGGTGAGCTGTGTCAGTACGGCTGAGCGACGACAATCAGACACGTGTATTATACTTGACCTTTGAGTTTTGGTGAAGAGTGTGTGTGTGTTCAGGTAGGTTCAGGGAAGATCTGGGATCTGTCCTGCATATGTATCTGTCTATCTTCAGGCTTAATTCAATCATTCTCCACGAAGCGTTGATGTGTTTTGATGGAAGGCTTTTGTTCGTCTGTGTGGTCCTGGTGGAAGTCTAACAAGGTACGACCCAGGGAGATTTCTTAAAGGGATACTTCATCAGAAATGAAGGCATCCAGGGTGTGTGACTTTATTTCAGCCCAACAGAGTCAGAGCTATGTTTAATAATATCTTTTGAAGATTTTGAAGCTCTAAAAACCATCCAGCCATCCATCAAAAGTAATCCGTACGGCTCCAGTGAGTTAATAACCGTCTCTGGAGTTAAATGATACTTTTCAAAAGAAAATAATTAATATTTTACCCTTAATATGCGATTGTCACATGCACCTCGGATTGCTGCAGGCTGAGGTAAATTATAGGATCGTTTTCATTTTGGGATAACCTGTTCCTTTAAGACCTGCTATCGGATCAGATTTTTTAATATCTCTTTCACACACGGATTCAGGCTCTCAGGAAGATTAAGCAATACTCCAGTAGTTATGAGCAATGATCATATGACAGGATTAACCTGCAGTGTTGACTGCAGCGAGGTAAACCAAACACCTTTTGTAGATTTCAAAGAACTATTACACAAACTTTCCTGCTTTCTGCTGTGAAGTTTCTCACATTTGTAATCGTTGTTTCTCACCATATTCTTCCTGTCAAACATGCAGCCATTAACAAAATCCTCCTTAACGCTGTAGTTGTATCCGTACAGTATTTATCATATGGCACAGTAATAATAACGCCGTGCCCGATGGCGGTTCAGAGCAGGACGGAGTAATAGATCCGGCATTTGGCTGGCATACAGTTTCAGGCCGTGGGAGCCATGCTGTGTGTTTTAATTACTGGTGGCTATTCTCAGACCAACTCTGAAGTTTTGTTTACAGTGCAATATAACAAACCCAGTCAGACACTTTTGTTAGTGGTGGAGAAAAAACACTTGTGAGAAAACTGCTCAGCTTTGGGGGTGGGGTGTGGTAGGGGGTTGTAAGAGATGGGGGTTCTCTCTTGTTAATGGTCCATTTTAAAGCTGCAGTTTAAAACTTATCCAGGAGTTGTTTAGAATTTAAGCTTGCCATTCACATTAGGAAACTTACTACAAATACCTGCAACTTTATATTTTAACCAGAGATGGTGGGACTGAGGCAAAAATGAAGGATTGTAGCTTTGTTGTAAAAGAACTTGAGCCAGAATTTATCCATAGTAAATCTTATGTTTTCTTGTCTTTTTTTGTCTTTGGTCTCCCAACAAAACTAATTTTTGTTATTAGAAGCATTTGCGGTTATTTGATTGACAAGGTTATCTGGACTTTATCACTGACAGTATGTTTTTAATAATAGCCCATGACAAAATTAGGGCCAGTGTAAGTGACCTTGTGAAGGTCTTTCTCAAGGTATGTTTAGTTTTAAGAGTAATGAGATTTTAAGATGAATTGTGACGCTTGTACATCAGTGTCAAAAGGTGTAACTTCTGTGGGACATCTGATACATTTTTCTGTGGGTTTTTTTATAAAAATACCTTTGAAACACTCAAATCTATGTAGGTTCTGTCACATGAGTTTATTTTGCTGTAATGATGTTTAAAACGTGAACTTGTTTTTGTTGCATTGTGTAGATTTGCTGCTTGTGCAGAGAGCATCACTGTCTGTGATGTGGGGGCAGACAGAGGGCAGATTTCTATCACCCGGATTTGATACCTCAGCCATTGAAGAGGATAACTGTTGACTCAGCAAATCTCTGAACGCTGTGAGAGGAGCTCGCATACGAGCGCAAACGCACACCCACAAACTCGTCCTCTCCACCCCTTAAAAATCACCTCAGGCACGAGCCGGTGAGGTCATGGGTAAGTAGATGTTTTCAGAGGTATGGAATTGTGGGTAATTGGACTGACAGCAGAAGGGAATCGGGGGTACCGATGTTTATTTACCTCTTTGTTGTACCGTGAGCAGGGACAATGAACGCTCTGGCTTTGGTCTAGTATGACATTGGCTCTTGTGCTGTGAGGGTCCGGATGCGATGGGCTTCTGCAATCCAAACTTCCTCTTTGTCAAAGGATTCTTCTGCTCTGTCAGCCAAAACGAAGGCCAATGGGTGCTGAGTTCACACTGTGTGGAGGTATGGGGTGAGGTCATAGAAAACCAACAACTTTTGGAGAATATGTTTGGACTAGTTACACTTGAGTCACTGTTGTTTTTTATTGAAGGTGCTCACCGCACCTTTTTTTTAACAAAGCTTCTTTTTTTTTAAGACATGTTAAGTTGCTAATGTGTTTTTTAATGGTTTGTCAAGGTGGAGTTTTGTTACTGTGCAGGAAAAGCTGCTTTTGGGCGTCATGAGTATTTAACACTCTCCAATGTTTTTGTTCTTCTCAAGCAATTGTTTTGGAGGTCAAGATCACACGCCCTTATCAAAACACGATTTGTGATCTTCGCATCTCTCTGGCATTGCTGTCCGATTCTTGGCGTGCGTTGTTGTTGGACGTAGCTGCTCCTTAGCTAACAGGAACAATGTTCTTTCAAAGTTCTCTCCAAGACTTCATAAAGTCCCTGCAATAACGCTAGTGGAACATTTTAATAGTACATATGGTGTCAAAAACCTTATTCCTAAGTTGTTAGTGGAACATTTAAAAAATGTTACTAAAAAAATTGAATAACTAAAATTGTTAGCAGCTCACTGCGGGTCAATTGTGTGTGTTGCGTGATGCAATGGAGGGCTGTTCTCTAACACTCACTAGCATTCCAGAGTCTAGCTGCAGGCAAGGGCTGGGCTCTGCTGTCAAACTATGTGCACCTATTAAAATGGAGAAATATCATCAAAGCCTGTTTTACGCAATACTGCCAATCTGAGCAATTATTACATGGCGAACTCGGTTTTGCGGTTTTCAAATTCCCTTCCAGAATTCTGTGTTTGTTTAAATGTCAGTTTACAAAAGCTTTATTTTAGGATTGTTTATGGAGCTGAGGAGGAGTGTTGAGAAGATCAGAGGTGAAGGTGTGTTGTGATTGTTAAGGAGGGCTTGGATTGTTGGTAGACCATCATTGTTTGCTTGGGAACAGCACAGTGATGCTGGGTTAGTATTTAGATGCAGACACTTAACCATGTTAACTAGTAGAAGACGGCAGCTTCGGTCTCTTGTTTTCTTATACGCTGTCACCTGTTGTGTAAGAGGGCTCTCACTGCCATCACACCTTGTAGATCAGACCAGATTTTATTACTTCCTGTACAGTTTGAGGAAGTGATAACAGAAAGGGTGGAGATGGGAAATTAAAGTGCTTGAATGTTTGGGCTAGCCCAATCTAGACAGAATTTCACAATAAATTCACAGTTATTTGCCAACATTTAGAGCTACTGCTGACTGAAGCGCTGAGACATTTGGCGGAAGTTTTTCTGATAGGAAGAAGTTGGAAAAGTGGATGAATAAAATCAAGAAAGTGGAATTAAAATAGATTGTTATAATTGTTAACAATCAATGCTTCTTAAATGCAATAAGTTAATTCCAAGTAAAAGATAAATTAATTTCCCTAAATGCTTTAATTTCCTTAGTATATTACATAATCCCTTTAAATTCAGATATTATTTGTTATAAAGTCACCTGAAGTCAACAGGGTAAGAAAAAACTGGTTAATTATTAATAATGATTATTAATCATTATGAAGTTATTGATTGTTTTAAATCTTTGGTTGCAGAACTGTGTTTTTCTATCATTTTTATTGCAGTTCATCAGAATTCTGTCTCCTGTCATTCCAATTTAAATCCCAGTTCGGCATCCAGTGAGTTTGAATTCCAGCTCATCATTTGAATGGCAGCCAGTTCTGGCGTTCAGAATTACAGCCGGTCCTGCCTGACGCATTATGTGTGTGTGACTGATTCTGCTGTTTCCTCAGGGACAAGCGCTGAATGAGGGAACAAAACGATGTGAGGCATGAGAACACCACCGGCGACATCGCTGATCCTGAACTAATTCAGACGTGGTGTAGTTAACCCTTTCCGTTTAAGCGCCACGCAGGAAGTGAGAGAGTGAAAGAGCGCCACAATTGTTGTAAACCGACTGTGGTTGAAATTCTACAGGCGTAGAGGTCACCACAACTAAACAGCAGGGGTGTAGGAATGATCCTAATGTAGCTCCTAAAGCAGGAATAAAAGATGCCTTCAGGGAGATCAGATGTCAGCCGGGGTTAAGGCGAGCGAGGGACCCTTTGGCAACTTGAGCGCGCAGCAGCTTTCTGCCGTCTAGCGTCGCATATCTCACCCAAGAGACGCCAACTGGGCGGAACAGGAAAAGGGTCACAAATGGTGACTCCTTAAGAAGCGGAGATTTAAATATCCCAGGGTGCTTGTTTTATATAGCGAAAGAGTTTTTATTTGATACCACAGCAGACAGGTGCCAGGCATGAAACTGTCTTTCATTTCGGTTCAATGATATGGTTGCTTAAGATTAAATAAACCTCAAACCCTATGAACGGATAGCAATGAAAGCAAAGCCAGTTAATGGGGAATGTTCTCAGAACATTGGATAACGTTCTCTAAAAATTATTTACGTTTGTAACTTTTTTTAATGTGGTATAAAAAATATTACCCCTTTATTAGTTGTTGGAATGTTTTTAAGTTACAGAATTAAATAAAGTTTGAGTAACATTTTTACCTCAGCAGTCACATTTGTTGCCAAAAAACTGTTCCTAAAACTTTAAAAATAACATTTGCAATCTTTTTTTAATAGAAACGTTATAATGTTCTTGCAACCTAAAATGGTTAGCTGAACAATATCTGTGACCTGGGCACTGCAGGAGTGTTAATATGAAAATTATAAAGCTTTTGTATATCATTTGACTGATAATCAATAGAAATGCACACATTTGTTTTTAGAAAGTCAAAAACTAACTAAACGCTCCAAGTCTAAAGAAACCAGCTGGGACGTATGTCTTG
>JBAJNP010014747.1:0-10647 GCA_036877545.1 Yasuhikotakia modesta | reverse complement strand
TCTCTCTCTCTCCCTCTCTTTCTTTCCATCACTCGCTCTGCACAGGGTACACTCAACATCCTTGGCCCTGATTGCCCTTGCTGAAAATACTTACTGCCGGAAGCCCCAAACACAAAATGTGCCCTTGTTCCTCTTAACATTTGGCAAGTATTTTGCTTTCACTGTCCCACACGTGTTTATATATACATGCGCAAGTACAGATATAGACTCTAACCCAGTACAGATATAGACTCTAACCCAGCTAACAATTTTAGATAGTAAGAACATTTCCCTAATGTTTCCATTAAGTAAAACATTTAAATGTTATTTGGAAGGTTCTAGGAACATTCTAGTATTTACTGCAAGATCATTTTAGGGGAACTATTAAGTAACTATTGCCAACGTTCTGAGAATGTTCCCATTTAACTGAAAACCAGTCTTAAGTGGTCCATCATTATCTTCCATAAATGAGTTAACTGAATAAATCACTGGTGGTGGAACATGAGAAACTGATATGTTGTCTCAGCACTCAAGATCCTCACAAACATCTGCACAAACATCTTCCAGAAACATCTTCTAAATGTCTCTCATTGATCTACAACAACTTCATTTAAACTCTGTTCACACCACATCTCAACCTTTTTAACCTAAACTGACCCATTTGTCTAAAACATCCTATTCTGCCACTTCATTGTAACATTAATTATTAATTATAGTTCATTAATTATTCAGTTCATTAATTATTTATTATATAGTTCTTCTAAAATTAGAAGAACTTTTAACTTACTTTGTTTTCAATTGTTACATAAAGTCACAAGACCTACATCACATGTATGTACATTATATGCTCTGGTCCTTTTTGGTGAGATGAATATTTTAGAAGATTTAACCAATTTCCACTCCTAAAAAAAATCTGTAATTTAATGTGATTTTCCACATTCACACCATCATTCAAAACCTGAATCACCCGAGATTGAAAAAACCCAGATCTGAGCCACTTTCAATCAGATTTCGATGTGAACGCAGCCTGAGTTCATTTAAAAGGCTGTCAAGAAAGGCAGCCTTTAGTTTTAGAAACCTTTTAGCCTTTATCTCCTCCATGTTTAAAAATAACCACGTAATCCTTTCCTTTTAGATTCTGCTCAATTAACTTTCGCTTTGTCTGGTTTTGGCCTCTTCTCCATTTCTCCGGTATAAACTGGACCGAAAATCTACAACATCGCTGAACTTTTGGCCCTGAGCAGAAGCTTGAATGGTCAGCACAGCCTCACTCCCACCAACTAATCTAACAGTGTTCTGTTCTGTAGTGGAAAGTGCTGCAGGGTCATTAGACTTGTGAGATGGGAGAAAAAGACCCCCTGCAAATCTTCTGTTGAATCCCAACAGCTGTCCATCTTTTTAAACAGAGGAGCACAAAATAATAGCAGCCACAGGCAGAGACAGAGTGAAGGGTGTTGAGAAGGACCATGAGGAGAGAAAGAGGAGTGAGAGATGGGGGGAAGAACACAGAGGCCCAGAGGATGAGAGAGAGGGAGAGAGAGAGGGAGGAAAACTGAGATACAGATGGAGATGAAGAGAGGGAAAGGAACAGACACACACACACATACACAGAGAGAGAGAGAGAGAGAGAGAGAGAGAGAGAGAGAGTGTGAGTAAGAGAGAGAGAGAGAGAGAGTTAGAGAGAGAATTGGAGACAGAGTAAGTGAAACTGAGATACAGAGGGAGAGAAAAAGAGAGACAGAGAAAGAAAGAGTGTAAGTGAGAGAGAGAGCGAGAGAGAAAGAGAAAGAGAGAGAGAGAGAGAGAGAGAGAGAGAGAGAGAGAGAGAGGTCAAATGGAGGAAGCAGATAAGAGGAGCTACGGGGCAGAAGAAGGTGCAACGCGGGCGATAATGAGTGAAAGAAGAAGCGGCAGCATTTTTTGTTTGTTTGTATCCCTTATCCTTCAAAGTGCTAAAGAGCGAAAGAAGATTTTGTGAATTAAAAGAAGGAAAAGCTCGCATCTCTCAAAGGCATTACAGTGAGGAACAGGTACTGCAGCAATATGATAATGCTGAAAATCCCCACAAATGCATTTAAAATGAAACCACAGCTCAGTTTTCAAGGCAAAATTAATATTTTAGTCAATAATGTTGTCATCATTCACTCACAAACGTTCAGCTACAAGTAATGTTCCCAGAACATTGCCTAATGTTCTCTAAATGCTATCAAAACCTTCTTGTAGTAAGAGCAAAAAAATGTTATTCTTATGTTGAAATATTATGTTTCATGAACAAATGCTTCAGAACATTTTAAATATGCAAACATTTCAAAATAACATTTTAATCCTATAAACATTTATAACGTTTAACGTTTTTAAAATGTGTTACTTAATGGTAACATTGGGAAAACCTTCCTACAACCCTAAAATTGTTAGCTGTGATCCTACAGACACTCTGTCAAGCTTTAAAAAGTTACATCAATTCATGAAATGAAAATCAATGGTGGTCCATAAGATTTGTGCATTACGTTTCAACCTCCTTTACGTTTTATAAGATGAACTGACTGGAATCTATGACAGTATCTGAAGGGAACAGAAAACAAGTCACACTAGGACAGATCTGTCTGAATTTCATCTGTAAGCTTGGCACACTGAGGAAGTTTGAATGTGCACAATATTCATACATGCAATATATAAGCAGCTACAAAATGCACAACATCTTTTGTGCTAGAAGGCAGAAAGCAACACTTGTTTGCAGCCACATGATAATTATAATGACAAACTGGGCTTGAATCGTTGGCACGTTTTGCAGAACTAGCACAGCTTTCCTCTGAACGCTTGCGTTCACATCTCATCTCTGTTCACAACTAACAGTCCGGGGTATTTTAAACACCAAGCTCCAGAAATATTCACAACAACTACTTAGATAGCGGAATCGAAACAACGCTTAGCTGTATATTTCTGGAAGACTGTTATAAGCAATCATTTCATAACGATATATTTGCCATTGCGTGTAAGACAAACATGCACTTTATCGTTCGTAAATAAAACGTGCAGTAAAGTGTTGCGGACGGTTTACAGTATCTCACAACGGATTTTATCGCAACATGTAATAAATACTTGACGTTGCATGCGAGATAAGCGGTGCCACTTTCTCATCCTTAAAGGAAATGTCCAAGAAAGTGTTTTTCTTACCAGCAGCGGGTTAAAATCTCACTTCACGGGATGCGCCGGGACAGGTGCAGGTTCCCTAGTGCTGAAATAACGGAGGTCGCGTTACCTGATAGCTGCTGGACCAGACAGTGATGAAAACAGCGAAGGACTGCGTTTATTAAAAAGCGCAGAGATGCTGGCGAGGGACGAACGCGTCGCGTCGCGTCGCGTCTCTTCTGTGAACGAAGCGAGCGCAGAGGCTGAACGCCCGCGTCACGTGACCGCTGCTCGCCGCACTCGCGGACAATAGCAGCACAAGCGTCTCGGATTGAGTTGAATGAGGAGGATCGATCTTCATCATGATCTTCATCATTCAACTCCTGGAAGATCTGCATGGAGATTTTTCATAAAGACGAGCATTTGATGTTTAATGCTTCATGGTTTCGGTTCAGCAAAGCGTCTTGATCTAAAGCCGTTTTAATATAATCACTTTAGTAAATGTCACACCACATAAGATACTAAACACTTCATGCAACTGAATATTTTGACCCAGAACCGTATAACTGTTGAGATATACACCGTATATATTGATGCGACAAGACCCAATTTTAACCCGAATCTGGACCAAAAAAGCTCACATTCACGTCACATTAACACAAACCCTGGAGATGGTTTCCTGGCTTACAAAAAACCAGCTAACAATTTTAGGTTGCAAAGACATTCTTCAAACATTTTTATTATGTTCCACCAACAACATATAACGACAATAACATCTCTGTATAACAGATCTTCATAATGTTTAAAAACATTTTACTGCAAGAACCTTTTAATAACTTTGCAGGAACTTTTAGGGAACGTCAGCCAACGTTCTGATAACGTTCCCTGTTAGCTGCAACCGTTTACGCTGTACTCCCAATGTCACTAACATTTTAACCCGTGAGGTAAAAACCCTCTCTGACCTATAATTATGTTCTCACCAACTACTTGTGGTCCATCGAGCACCAGCTAGGAGACTGTTAACTACCACACACAGAAACCCATTATTAATGGCACTGTTGTCATTTCTGCCACAGCCACTGGTTTGCTACACATACAACACACTGCGAGCCATTTCTTCCACATAAATTATACAGCTGATGTGAGTGGAGATTTCTTGCTGACTGTATCTTTGACTGTTAAATAAATGCAAAGGAGCTTCGGGCTATAAAATCTGCTGGGGTTGTGCCACCAATTTGCCGGCTTTACTGCCAGCTTAATTGATGGATAATTACTAGGAATGTTCTGCTCTGGGTAAATTTAAATCCAGGGTGAGACAGAACAACAAAGGTAAAATTTCAGCGTTTAAAAATCTGCACTACTGACCGGTCTTTTCACTTAAAATACCATTTTATATGTCAGCAGAAATAAACCCAGGATCTTATTTTCGAAATCAAACAAAGCCTGCAGAGACACCTGCAGGACCCCTCACACCTATCAGCCAGGTGGATTCTGAGTGTGTATTTTTGGTGTGTACCTGCAGTCCTTTCAGATTTTGCAGACAAAGATACTGTAGCTTATGTTTGCATACCTAAAATAAAAACCTCAAGTCTGGTTTGCCAAGACTAGCAGCAAAGAACCGCCAACAGATGCGTGTTCTCTCAATCAGAGGTTCGGCCTGTAATATGTGCCTATTTCTTTGGCAGCGTTCCATCTCCCACAACCACAGGTAAATTTAGAGCTTGGTGTAGGCAGGCCACTCCGAATCGCTAATCATAGTAAAATTCAGATCAATATGTGCCTGTAGGACAGGGTTTGCAGCTAAAGCTGTTCTAAGCAAACCAAACGCTGAATGCAGACTGCAGATGAGGGGTAGAAGAATAAACAGAGGCATACAGGGAAGCACAGTTACAACAAGAGTTTCTTGTTTTGTGGCTCCATAACAAAATGATTCTTCAAGCAAGGTTGAGAGAATCTGTGAGAATCTCACAGATTGATTCAGACGCACCTGCCAACAATCAATAATTCCTCAGAAAACATTGGTATTGGATGCAAGAACATCTACAATGCTTTTCTTCATACAGCTGAGTCCAGGTCATAATAAACTCCCTATATCAGATTTCCTCGCTTCCAAGGAATCACAAGACAGTTCTTGGAACGTTCTTAATTTATGCTGGACCAAAGGTAATGATTGGATGAACAATCCTGAGAGTTATTAGGGTGTAAAAAGACCTTTAACCAACATAAAATTACTTCTAGAAAACACTAACCTGCCTTTAAATAAACAGACCATAAAATACTAAGAAATTGTGAAGAGTAAACATTTCTATCAAATTTTTGGATGCCATGCTTTATACTGTAACATCTAAACTGAATATCCCTCAATACATCCTGTAAAATACACTCTGACCTAAAGATACTAACTGTATCCGTCTGAGAATATAACAATCAGGGTTAGAATGATGGACCACAGGGAGACACAGCAGGGCCACCAGAAAGGTGAGATCAAAATGCCACCGTAGTTTCAGCTTGACTGATTGTCCAACTGACTGTAAGTAACAAGTGAGTGAATCCTGAGATAAGCCAGTATCTCCTGCAGATAAAATCAGGAGCCTTACAAAAAAAACAAGACAGAGATTTCTGGCTCTGCAAACGTTAGGCACTAGATTTATGTTGCTTTCCTGTTTAAAACTTCCCACCACAATGATAGTGTGGTTACCCAGCTAACAAGTTTAGGCTGTAAGAATGTTTCCTTAACATTGTACACAAGTACACAATGTTAAAACTATAAAGGGGTTAAAAAAACTTTATTCAAACATGTCTAATTCTCTAACGTCTTTATTCCACAAACTATTTAAGCATAATTTTTTAATATTTACAGTATGATATGTAACAGTAAAAAAAATTTTACCAACATTACTGCAATAACATTTTTGATAACTGTTAAATAAACGTTTAGAGCGTGTTTAGCCAACATTTTAAGAACGTTCCCTGCTAGCTGGGTAACTGATGTTATCTGAATGGTTTGAAGGGTGCTGGTATACTAATGTTTTCCCACTAGCACCACCAATGTCTCCGTATAGCCCTCTCTATAGAGTGACCCAGAATGCACTGCAGGAACATAAAAGCCCACTTTCATTTCAAAATGAGATAATTGGGCGGATGAGAAAGCTGTACTGGAGGTAATGACCCTCGGTCCCTCAGCATGGCCGTATCACAGTGTGATAATGAAGCAAATGCATGCAGTTTGGTGACCTGAATTTAGACAAGGTTTGCTTGTTAGAGAACCAGAGGATGAGAGAGAGAGAAAAAGACACAAAACGTATTCAAACGTTCAAAACGAGAAGTTTTCACTGCTCACTACACACACATCTCAAAACCAAACTGCAGGTGACAGCACGCATGCGCAGGATCTGTATTTAACGCAGGTACGGAGAAAAGCGTCTTTTAATAGATTTCATGTAAATAAATGATGCCGTAAAATAACTCAATAGCCTCTATGCCTCACACAACCACTATCACTTCCCAGTTTGTCGCACCTGTAGTTTCTGGATCTGCGCATCTTACCGCATGATCCGGAAATCCGCCGAATGACGCGCACGACGCGTCAATCCCACAATCCACCCGGACAACGCGACGCTCCACTTCCGCAGAAACGCGTTTAAATCGTTTGCTCACGTCTGCGGGCGTCTTGGGGGTAATTTATACAGGAGGTAAATATGAATATGAACGCATTGAATATGAAAAAATCATTGCAATTAAACCCATTTACAATAAAGATTTACTTTGTCATTTTTTTATTTACTAGTTTTGTTCACTTTAATCTGTTTAATTTATGCATGCAATACTATAAAAGAGAGCATTTATAATCTGAAAAAGAAGATGTAGATAAAATGTATATAAAATATATACATATATGATACAAAACTCATCAGTATTTTATTGCTTTTTAAAATAAACTCATACAATCAATTAGCCCAAAAATGAGCTTTTCTTTTAAAAACATCTGTAAGTTACTGCAGATAGTTTGTTTGTTTTAAGTTCACTTACACAAAAGTCTAGTTCTGGATAATATCTTGAAGTCTGACAGATTATGTTTATGCACAATGTTCAAGAGCTCAAATGCTGGTAATGATTTTCACTGTGGGTCTATTGTGAAGTGTGTGTGTGTGGGGGGGGGGTTGTTGGGGGGCGATAGGAACCCAACACGACAGCATGGTTCTGTATTTCCATACTACAACCCCCCACGGGGACTGTGTGTGCGCCAGGTTTACACTGTTGATGAATAATTAATCTCTCTCTTCTATCTTTCTTTTCTCCCTGTATTCTTGTTTATCTCTATTTAGCATTCAGCAACGCTAGAATTATTTTTACTTCCGTTCGCCCCTGAGCACTTATCCATCACAAGCTATTCTGTCATTCGAAAGGGCTTCTGTGTATCTGCCAAACGTCAGTTCATCTTTACAGTTCTGTCTACAGCAGCTGTAGTGACATTGCTTGTTTCACAGGAAGTCAGTGCATGTTTATACGCATTCATATACACATAGACATTATTTTTGTCAAATGGCGCACAAGGATCATCCTGTGTGAATCTGGTCTATTCCTCTGTGTTACTCCACAACACAACAAACTGGAATCTTGCAATCCTTTAGATTTGTTAGTACCGTACATTCAATTTTATTTATCTAGCACTTCAGAACAGCAGAACATATATTGCATAACCCCGAAAAGCACAAATTTTACAGTAAAATATGTGAAAAATGAATGCAGTACAACTACAACTGGAAAATTTGAAATGAAATAAAACACACTATAATAAGTGTGTTTAAAATACATGGATCATATATAAATACATTGCTTACAGACACACAAAATATCCATATTTATTATGTTTATGATTATAATGGTATATAATTTCCACTGTACATAGCAGACAAGCAATGAAAGCATCATAATTTCAGTGTAACTCATGTCAGAGTGATGTCACTGGTCATTGTGGTCTGACAACAAACAACAGAGTTTTTCCTCTCAGTCCTCACAGCCGACACAGTCAGTCCAATCCAGAGTCATAATTATAGGAAAAGGCTGTGAGCCGGTGTTCTGCATGTTATTAAGGACCTCGGAGGTGGAAGAAACCTTAATCGGCCCTCCTCTGTTACGGGAAAAATCCTCTGTTATTATTAGATGAACACGAATCTAAAAAATTGTCTTTCACAAACAATTGAAAAATCGTTTCATCAGGACCAGCGTTTCAAATAATGAATAAATCCCCTAGCGGACTGAGCTTCAGGAAAAATGTCCAGGCGTTTAGCTTAATAATATCTTTTGATATAAAGTGCCACACAGAGATCTAAGAACGCATGTGGGATTTGTTTCATCCTGTGTACATTTGTGTCTGTGTGTCAGAGACAAAAAGTGCAAGTGAGGATGATTGTTTTGACTCAGACTACAAAATCGTAAAGCCTTCATTGAACCCGATTCTACACACACACACACACACACACACACACACACACACACACACACACACACACACACACACACGGTTTCCAAGGCAACAGCAGAATGGCACCGAACATCAAATTTTGGAAAGTCACTTTTACTTGCGTTTATCACCTGCTTTTCATTTAAGATGACCTTTAGGTTGCCTGTCATCTGAATAAAATGTGATACATAAATTATGACGGAGTCAGAAATAATTTATAGGCCCGTGTTTGACCTTGAGCAAAGCATCTGGGGGGTGTAATTGACAGGGCAAAAGGAATAAATTAACACTGCATTGTCCACATTAATTAAACAAGCTGCACAGATTGGTTTTAGAAATTGTGTCCGTACAACACTGAAATCTGTAAAGATCCATGTAAATTATTTTTCTGAGGGGCAAAGACACTTATGACGTAATAAGGTGCAGTTTTCCAGATCGAGGCACATATTTTTAAAACATAAACATATATGCAATGGAGTGGTGTAAAATGTGTAGAACCTTTTCTTTGTTCTTTAGGGCAGATATACTGCCGTTATTCAAACTTTCTAATCTGTTAAAACGTTCCACTTACAACTTAACAACAACTTGGTTTTGATATACATATAATATATAACATTAAAAAGTTCTGCTAACCTTAATGCAAAAATTTTTTTATCTTTGAGAACGTTGAAAAAACTTGGATAACGTTTTAGAAATTGTAAGCCAACAATCTGAGAACGTTCCCTGTTAGCTGGATAGTACACTGTAGGCTGTGTGCTCAAAATGTAAACGTAAACCTTTAACAGATATATAACTTTCCTTTCCAGAAAAATGGACCAAAATAATTCTGACTCATCTAACACTCATACTTGCACTATCCAAATTTTTGCATCCAAAAATCCTGTAGAAAAGAATGTTCTACCCCATCTGCTCTCTCTAACAATAGCAACGAAAATGAGAATTGCTCCAAACACAAAAGTAATGTCTTGTTCTTTAAAGTTAACTGTTGAATGTTTCCTACAAAGTAAAGACAAGTTTAAATATTTTTACCTCTGTTCCTCTGGAAGACGAGTGTGACATCTTAAGCATCTTTCCAATCCTCTGTTAACCTCTAGTTATTTCCTTGAGAAGGGCACAAATTGCATCATCTCTGATAGCAGCCAAGTTTCAAAGGTATTTACCCTGGTTGTCTGTTTGCAAACAACCCTCACAAAAACTCTTATCATCTTCCGTGTAAAACAGACTCCTGTAGTGAAGCAGTAGAATTGATGAGGATTATTTGTCAGCTAAGGTTTTTTTTTATTATTATTTTAGAGCAGGATTGTGACTAAAGTTAAATTAAAAGTATATTTAATTAACTATATTTGTGCATATGTTTATTATCCGACATACAGTATGGATTGATGTTCAATTCAGGGCCTAAAAGGTAATTAAAATAAACAGGGGAATATAAAAACAGCTAAAAACAGCTATAAAAATAGTCTGACATTGGCAAACAAACGTTAGTAGTTTTAAAACAGGTCTGATATCTGAAATATGTCTGTATTGTGTGTTTAGTGGCTAATGGGATAGACTGAACAAAGCTCAATGGCTCCCTCTTTTGCATCAGACAAACATTTACATACGCTAAGGTTAAAGCAGTAATTTAAAGCAGGCCAAAAAAGTTGTAAACCAATATAATAAATAAACAAATAGCTAAACAAAGAACTAAAAAATATAGTTTTATTGATAAATACGTGCATAGTAATATCAATGCATATTTGTTTATATAAAGCAAACTAAATAAGGTTTATTTTATATGATTACTATTATAAATATTGATGGAAATATTCCATGTTTTACACAGTTTTTGTTTCTTTGTGTATGAAACTGAGCGACGTTTAAAATCACGGTGTCTATTATTTACTTATGAATGGCTTCCGTGCCGCAGTCGTTGCGTGTATGTGAACTATGTGAACTCAGCTGCTCGGGAAAAGGTGAGTTTTGATCTTATAAACTATTGAAATTACATTTTAATTTTAATTATATTATATATAAAAACACTTTAAACCCCCCAAAATGATCTCGGTCGTGATGGTTGTTCTGTTAAGTTAACT
>JBAJNP010014745.1:0-10647 GCA_036877545.1 Yasuhikotakia modesta | reverse complement strand
TTCTGTTCTGCCCCTCAGGTGGAAAAGACGGTTTGGTGGGTTTCCCAGACTTCATCTATAAACACATCGTGCCAGCGTGCTTCATGGCTCCCCTCAAACCAACGTTTGACCTCTCAGACGCTCAGACCGTGCTGGTAAGTCACAGCCCTTATCAACTGTGGACATGCTGATTGAACACAACCGATGACGTCACTTCCTTTTTTCCAGACACTGTCTGAGTGCACACTGACTCTACACATGATTCACCTAAAGAGAGTGAGTCTGATCCTCTGTCCTTCACTCAGGTCTGTGTTAGTGAGTGTTCAGTGGGATTAACAGTGTGTTGTGTGTGTTCAGGGACTGGAGTGTGTTCAGTTCCTGCAGGAGTATCTGCCATCTCTCCATGTCTCCCCAGAGATCACACAGGTACATTAACACGCCTGCAGGGATCCAGAACATAGTTCCATATAATGAGATTTATTGAGAACTCTAACTGGAGTCTTTATGATAGATACATTTGAAGTTTATTAAGGAGAACATGGCAGAATATTTACCTTGTATTGATGTTTTTCTTACGATATTTGATTATCCAGTAATGAATTTCTTCTGCTGTGGAAGAGCTTCTGTGGTCTAGGTAACTGAAGTATTTGGGCTGTCAGTGAAACTGACTGATCAGATTTGACTGTTTTCTCCTTAGGAACTTTGTCAAGTCCTTCAGCAGCCAGACACTAAAGTTCTGAAGAACTACATGAAGGTAATTCACGACAAATGTTTCAGAATGAAGTGTTTCTTTCATTAGATAAGCTGTTGAGGCTTCAGTTTAACGTGCACTAGTCCATCAGGAACAATAAATATAACCTCCTGCATCTGTTGTGGTGTCGCCTGCAGGCTTTCTTCCAGCAGGCCAAACTGTAAAACTGGAAGGATCTCGTGGAGAATTTCAGGAGCTTCTTGCTTATAGGCCACCATACCAGAGCTTTACATAGAAGCGTCTTCTGCACCTAACCACACCCACCCCCACACAGGACTCACGTGGGGATTGGCTGTCATGTGCTGTGACCACGCCATAAACTCACCATGTCCCAATCAGTCATGCTCTCCTTGTCACATTAGATGCCTGGATTGAATAGTGGGCTTGTCCACTATTGGTCAACCTTTGACTCGTAGAGAGCCAGTGGCAGTCGCAGGTGGGGTGTGTGAGGGCGGGGCTTCTGTCTTGGACAGAATTCCAAAGGCAGATTTGATTTGCTAATAAATGAAACTACAGTTTTGTGGGTTACATGCAAACGATCTTTTTTGACGTTTTTGTCTTGAATTTCAGTTGAAAGCCAGTTAAACTATTTAACTGACTTTTTTTTTATCTTGAAGAAATGACAAATAGTTTTGGTTTGGAGTGAGTGTGACAAAGTGTTTTTGATCTGAATTCCAGGCAGGCAGTTTGCTTCATAAATCTGAAGTATTTCTTTGTTAGCTGCTTAATAAAAAGCAACGATCCAATCTGTGTTTCTTAAGAACGCTAATAATTAATTAATGGTGTCAATTACTGTTTCTAAAACCTGTTTAAAAGATGTTTCATTGCACACTGTGAAATTTCTTCAGTGTCGTCAGCTGCGTGCGTGTATGTGTGTGTTTGTGTGTGTGTGTGCTGTCAGCTGTGTTTGTGAGTGTGTGTGGTTTAGTCATGCTGCTGGAAAACATGGTAAGAAACTAAGATATTATGACTGACAATCTGTTGATTGAGACCCTGTTTTATGAACACAATCTGGATATTATAGTTGTTTTTATGATACAAGTGTTTGTTTCAGATGTTACATGCCTAGAAACTCTACAGTCATGCTCTTTAAACCTGGCTTTGTTATACCCAATGAAAGAATATTACATTTCTGACTAAACATGCCCCCATCTGCCTCATTTTGTCATGACCAATAAAACATTTAAAAGTCTCAGATTGATTTCCAAGTGAATTTTTATTTAAACATGAAAGAAACATTTCAGCCGTCCTGTCTTGAAGACCTCCAGTCCTGAGTTTAGCTCCAGCCGCATTCTAACAGCTCATCCAAAAGGGTTGGAGCGAAACTCTGGACCGCAGGGCTTTAGGAGCAGGACTGAAAACAAATGTTTGGTGTCGGTGGCAATACTAAAGATTAAAGGTTGATTTTCTCTGTGTAAACCCCTTCACCACAAAACAAGACAACACACTGTCATCAGTCACTCCACTGACAAGTGCAGAATGTTTTTAGTAGTTCCGTTTCAGTGCTGGAGAACGTCCGGATGTTGCTGGTCAGATCTGACGACTGCGCCGCTTCTTCATTCTGAGGGTCTGTGGCTGCGCTGGCAGTCTTCTCTCCAGGTTATCCTTTAATAACAGCGATGGGTCGGAGTTTGATGGCCTTCTTACTAATACCTGCATCATGGCATGTGTCCACCACGTCTGTGACGTTCTTATAGGACTCTGGAGCCTGGAGGTAATTTTATAAAAACATGTTATTGTTTGACACCCCCTTTCCAGTTTAAGCTTACAGGTAACATTTGTGACTTTACAAACTACAAAACTTGATGAGATAAATGTTTTGCTTATATTATTATTACTACTGTGGAAACCAGCAGTTATTTAAAACTAGCTGTGGTACAATGACAGTTAACTTTCACCTCCTCCATCACCAGTTTGGGTGACGCCACCCTGATGGCAATTCCCAGATCTGCCAGTTTATCCAGAACATCCTGGAAGTCCAGGTTTCGTCGGGACTTGGCTCTGGACAGCGCGCGGCCCTACAGCATTCACACAGATGACATCACAAGCACTACACAGGTGACATCACAAGCACTGCATCAGATTCAGTCATGTGACTCACCGCGCCGTGGCAGGTGGTTCCAAACGTCTCAGTCATGCCCTGCTCTGTGCCTGTCAGCACGTAACTACAGGTGCCCATCGTGCCCCCGATCAGCACAGGCTGACCCGTCAGCTAAGGACAAATGAAACATCCTTTTGCCCTTTATTTTTACCAGACCTGTGTGATACTTTTTGTTTAACTAATAAAGGAAACTGTGATTTATTGGGAGTAAAATTGTGAGTAAAGGTGCAGACACAAACACACACACGTTACCTGATAGTCGACAGGTATGAGCGGGTGGTGAGGGGGGAATGCTCGGGTGGAGCCCTTCCTGTGCACCAGGAGAGTTTTCTGCCGCCCATCCACCATGTGCTGCTCCACCTTTGCGATGTTGTGCGAGACGTCATAGATGACATGCATGTCCAGATCGTCTGGGGTGGTGTTAAACACTTTAGAGAATGCCTGCACAGTGAACCACAGTCACATGATTGAAGGAGCACTTAAAACTAATATTTATACTACTAATATTTTGCCCTGTTTGCATTTGTAATCCATTCACTTTTGCCCAAACTGTTTTGTTTGTGTGTGTGCGCTGCAGGACAGCTGACCTGGCGAGTGAGGAAGGTCATGGAGGACCGGTTGACCCAGGCGTAGTTGCCCGCGGCAGCCATTCCCTTCAGATAGTCCTCACCCTCAGGTGAACTGATGCGGGCGCAGGCCAGTTGACGGTCGTTTACAGTGATCTTATCTCGTTTCATAGCCTTCTCCATGGCAACCAAAGCATCTGAACGAAGGAAAGAAAAAGTTACGCCGCTGCGCTCAATCTTTGCTTCTGTCTGACGCCGGTCAGTTTAGACTCACCTGTCGCCACCTGGTGGCCGAGGCCGCGACTGCCGCTGTGGATCATTACACACACCTGCCCCTTGTGGTCGATGCCCATCTTCTTTGCAGCATAATCATTATAGATTTCATCCACCACCTGAATCTCAGCATAATGATTGCCGGCCCCCAGCGTCCCCAACTGCACAACATCAACCACACCGTCCAAAAACAACTGCAGCAAAGCTACACCATTTACTGGCTACACAATTACACATGATGGAGGTCAGATAAATGGAGTTCTTGTGTGTTATAGTGTTATGTTGCCAGTATGACATTGTTTTTTTCCTGTGATGTGGACGTGTTTGTGTACCTGTGGCAGGCCCCTCTTCTTCGCTTTAGAAGACACTTTGGTAGGATCGGCCTGCAGCATCCTGCCGTACTCCTCACAGTGTTCTTTATCTTCAGCCCAGGCATAACCCTCCCTCAACGACCAATCAACACCCATCTCCAGAGCCTCCTCCAGGTCTCTACACACACACACACACAGTAAGACCTTCAGTGTAAAAGCAGTGCTCTCTGAGGTGTTCTGTCATGTTTACTTTGCTCCCATTGGAATGACACCCTTTGATCCGACTCCAACAGGAATGTGGTCAAACATGGACTGCGCCAGCTGCTCTTTAACCGGCTGAACGTCGCCCTCGTCCAGGTTGGTCCGCAGCAGACGTACGCCGCAGTTAATATCGAACCCGACACCACCTGCGCAGGCAGACATGCTGTGAGCTCCCACACTTACTGCAGAGGAACAGGAGAATTCAAACCAGCTGCCCTGCGTACCAGGAGAAACTACAGCGTCCGGATCATCCATGTCAAACGCGGCCATGTTGCCAATAGCAAAACCATATCCAGAGTGAACATCAGGCAGTCCGATAGACCTCTGAAGAGCGCAGGTAAAACACAATCACTGCAGGTAAACCACAATCACTGCAGGTAAACACTCGGCACCGTCACGCTGTCAGCACAATATTACTCACATGCACAATTCCTGGCAGCGCAGCAACGTTTCCAATTTGCTTCATAGCCGGTAGAAATCCACCAAATCCTGTGAAGACAAATGTGATGGTCACTTCAATAATCTGTGTGTCTGTACAGGCCTTCTGCAAAAGGACCCCATACACGTCATAGTTATGTCACATGTTACGTAACGAGTATAACACGTGTTTCATGACTTGATGATAATGACGTCACCTCCTCCACGACACGCGTTTCTGAGTTCTTCAAACATCAGTTTCTCCAGGGGTTCATTGACGTAGAAGATTCCCTCCACCTGAATATCATCCAATTAAACAACGTTTAATTGTACATGTTACTTACACAACAAAATTAATGAAATATCAAAGTCCTAAAAGTTTCTATTAAATGACCAAAGCAGCTGCAAAATCAATAATGATTCATTTCACTGAAAGAGCCCGACGACACCAGCATTGTGGGATTTGGGTATTTTTAATGGAAGTAATAACAGAACGTTAATAGAAGCAGTCGGTGTTTTAATGGTATAATTACAAGATTTCTAACTCGTTAACTTCTGCATAACATCCATAAGCCACCAATGAATGTTTGACAAAGTGATTTACCTGCATATTCGGCACGAATCCCTTTTTAATCCGCCAGCAGTTCTTGTGGATTTTGTCCAGGTACTGAAGCTCATCGTTATATGTGCGACTCATGTCCAAACTCCGACTTTAACGCGCTTTATGAGAACCGCAGACTCACGTTCTCCGCTCGTCGCCTGTCCGTCTCGCGCTGTCGCAGTTTTATGACGCAGCGCCGCCTGCTGCTCACCCGCGTCGTCCCCGATTATTCATGTACATCACGTTTATTGAACACGCGTTCATATCAATGTATGGCGAATACTTTTACCGTTTGAATAAAAGTATTCGCCATACATTCTGAATACCGTTTCGACGATCGTGTTTGTTAGCGGAAGGTGTCGTATGTTGTCGGGACTTTAATTTTGAAGGGACTCGCCGCTGCTGCTGCTGCTGCTGCTGCCGCTGCTGCTGCTGCTGCTGTGACGTACGGCGGTGAGAGATGTTTACCTTTGCGTTTTCATATGAATATTTCGGTTAGTAGCTTCAGCCGGACCGATTCTTACGTGTTTGCAGTAACGTGTAAAACTTTATTATTCTGCGTAGTTACACTGAAAACTTTCTGCGCTGTTTGTGGTTTTTAAAGCGAAACAGTTTCTTTACGACGTGTGTGACGTCACCGGCGTGTCATTTAATAGGCTCTTCCGCTGAAATGAAAGCGTCATTTGTTTCCTCTGCAGCAGAATGAAACTCCGGGTGAGAATTAACAAGCAGACCAGCCGACTGGAGCTGGACGGTCCGGATTCCACACTGTCCGAGCTCAGTAACCGGATCAGAGACACTTTACTGGCTGAATGTGGTTTGGGGTCAGTAGCCGCATTATCTGTTAGCAGCAGATGTCCTTTATTCTCACGTGTGTGTCTCTGTGCAGCTCTGATGTGGACTTCAGTCTGTCTCTGAACGGGAAGGAGGTTCTGGTGGACACAGGACAGACCCTCTCCTCCTGTGGGGTAGTTTCTGGTGATATGATCAGTGTGATTGTACCGCAGGGCAGCTGTGAGGTGACCCAACCCGCTGTCCAGCAGGACACTGGCAGCACCAGTGAGCAGGTGAGTGCTGACCCAGTTCATTACACACACCAGCTTAAAATCCAGAGAGTTTACTGCTTTGTTTAGTGCTGGAGCAAATTTGATAAGATTCAGAGAGTTGCAGTGGTATCAGTCTGAGCAGCTGCTGTGACAGCATGTGTGTTTCTCAGACCCAATGCAGAGAGCCAGGCGGAGAGCTGCAGCAGTGGATGGAGGAGGATGATGGAGGCTCCGCACCTCCACCCCTCCTGTGCTGTGAGTCAGGGGAGGGTGCGATTCCTCATGCTCTGGAGAGGCTGCTGGACTCGGCGAGCTGTCAGAACCCGTCAGACTGTCTGATGCTGGTGATGCACCTGATGCTGCTGGAGACTGGATTCAGTTCCCAGGTCAGAGGTCACCTGATGTTCACGTACATTTATTCATTTGGCAGACGCTTTTATCCAAAGCCTTTTACAGTGAAATCTATGTATGTTTTAGTCAGTACTTGCATTCCCTGGGTTTGAACCCACAACCTTTGCGTTGCTAACGTAATGCTCACCTGACCCTCCACAGACCCTTAGAGATCACAATAATTACACCTAGTTTTGGAACCTTTTTGCAAACAACACTTGGAAAAAAAACGTTTTAAATATTTGTTTCTCACTTGTTGTGCCTCAGGGTTCTGCCATGAACTCAGGTGAGATGCCGATTGGCTGGCGGGCAGCGGGGGGCGTGTACAGGTTACAGTACGTTCACTCACTGCTGGAGAAGAGCCTGGTTTCAGTGGTCTCTGCACCCATGGGTCAAACACTCATCATTAATGGTACATCAGTGGCACAGCATTCATTCAGTCTTCCTGACGCAGGATGATTTATTGGGTTCTGTATAAACAGCTGTTCTGAAGATGGACAGACGTTTGGAAAGCTCTCAAAAGTTGATGCTGAACCCAGAGGCTTATGTGACACGTGACTGGCCAGGTGAGGGTTCAGAGCAACAGTGAAGGTGTCAAGAATTGAATTTATCTGGTGTGTTAAAGCATCTTTGTGTTTGAATGAAGCTGTTGATGAACACAGAGCATCTATGGAAAACAAGCACAGATTGTGTTGAGCACAAATGTGTCACTTTCATTTATTTTGATTTCCTTACAAACATTTGTAGAAGGAATTGCAGGTTATCTGTTAGATGTATGTTGAAATGCCTTGTTTTTTGGTTGTTGTCTGTATAAACTGGGGATGATTTGACAGCATGTTACTGATTTAAAGTTATTTGTGTTTTGTGTGCAGGTGGTGGTGCAGGCGTTTACAGAGATTTACCCAAATTGTCTCGTGTGTTTAAAGATCAGCTGGTGTACCCACTCATGGCCGCAGCCAGACAGGGTGATTTTTGTGATTGTGTTCGCTGACAGCTGTAATTTGTGTATCTGGGGAGTTTTCTGACTGTGTGTTTGTGTAGCACTGGGACTGCCCGCTCTGTTCGGTGTGGCCGTTCTTCCTCCAGAGCTGCTGTTGCGTGTTTTGCGTCTTCTAGACGTGGAGTCTCTCGTGTCGCTGTCAGCTGTGTGCCGAGACCTGAACGCCTCCATCCAGGATCCTTCACTCTGGAGACACTTGCTCCACCGAGACTTTAGAGGTAACACACACACACACACACACACACACACACAACAATCATTTGGCTCATGACTAACGTGGATTGGGCGTGTTCAGTGTATTTTCCTGCAGGGACTCAACACAAAGAGACAGACTGGAAAGATGTGAGTTTGTCATTTAATGGTTCAAATTAAATTAGTACAAGTGGGTTTACACAATTAAGTAAGATGATTCTGTTGTCAGTAATGTTATTTTTTTGTTACATTTCTTTCAGCTTTACAAACGGAGATACAAACAGAGGAAGGAGATGGAGCTCAGGAGCAGACGCAGGTTTTACCCCCCTCACGTGCCTCCAATTTACCCCCTTGTCCCTGTCCAACCATCCCCTGCACCGCTTCCCCTCTATCCCTACCCGCCCGGCATCATCGGTGGGGATTATGACCAAACGCCCCTCATTCTGCCCCGGCCACGCTTTGACCCCATTGGTCCACTTCCAGGTCATCTCCCGGGTGCGGGCATTCCCACTGGACGTCGGTCTCTAAGGCCAGGAGGAAACCGTGCAGCTGATGTTAGGAGAGGGTTCATCTGAGCCTTCAGATGTCCCACACAGACCCCAACCATGATCTCAACTCACACATTTATGTGATTAAACAGATAAAATTATTTTAATGCTGACATGTTCTTTGCGTTTCTTCATTCATTTTTGATGCTGTATTGATGCTGATAATCTTAATAAATTTTCAATTGTGCACTAAAACATATGCGATCCAATGAGTCATTCTTCTGCATTCAAAATAAAGACAATGAAATGAATTCTTTATTACGTTACACATGAGAAATTTGAAGGCAATACGACTTTCTGCACTTCTTCAGGCCGTTAGAGCCAGCCCAGCGCTCAGTCCGATGAAGAGATTTCAGGTGTGAATCTTCTCAGAACTGTTGCTCCAGACAGGCCGGCGTTTCTCCAGGAATGCTCTGATGCCCTCCTGCCCGTCCTGAAGCTGCAGGTTCTCCAGCATGGCAGCAGAAGCCGACACATACGCGGCATCTCGGCTCTGAGACATCTGCCTGTAAAACGCAGCTTTACCCAGAGCGATGACCGGCTGACTGGACTCACACACCCGTCTGGCCACGGCCAGCGTCTCTTCCTCCAGCTGCTCCTCTCTCACCATCCTACTGATCAGCCCGTGCGCCAGGGCCTCCTGAGCAGAGATGGGCCGGCCTGTCAACAACATCTCCATGGCAACCTGGACAACAGGATACAGAGGACTTTTAAAATGAGACTTTAAAAAATATATTTTGTTACTACTTCCAAAAATGACACAGATTTTATATTCAGTAAACGGCTCAGAAAATAAAAACCATCAGATTTCTCAATAGATTAGAAAGGATATCTTCTGTTATCACAAACCTTTCTGGGTACAGCTCGCCCTAACGCCACACCCGGGGTGGAGCAGAACAGACCCACGTTGACTCCAGGGGTGGCAAAGGTTGATTTATCTGTTGCTATGGCGATATCACAGCTGGCAACCAACTGGCAACCGGCCGCAGTGGCAACACCGTTCACCATAGCAATGACTGGCACTGGAACGTGTTGGATCAGAGCCATCACCTTTAACCAAAGCAGGACAGAGAGAAAGTTGTACAAAATAACTAATAACATCACTGCTCTGAAATGACCCCTGACCTCTGAACATGTCTGGAACACTTTGCTGTGGTGGTCCTGACCCTGTCTGGACGTCAGCTCCTTGAGGTCATGACCTGAAGAGAATACTGGACCCTGCGCTGGAGAGAGAGAGAGAGAGAGAGAGAGAGAGAGAGAGAGAGCGCGCCTCAGCACCGTGTGTTTTTCCATCTGACTGTATTGTGGATCGGTTGTGTGTTATGCCTGATATGATGATAACCCGCAGATCACGCGTGTCTGTCAGGATGTTCTCCCTCAGGGACTCCAGCATGGGCAGAGACAGCGCGTTCCTCCTCCGCGCGTCGTTCAGCGTGATCCTCCTGCGGGATGTGTCCAGTGTTCAGCTACTGCCGCTCACAGCGTTTCACACCGAAGCAGACACAACAACGAGTGTGTACGAGTGTGTTTTCGCACCTGATCCCGTTGTGCTGTTGCCTGACAGTCAGCGCTGAGTCCGCGTTCAGTGTCCTCGTGCAGATCCTCCACAGTTTGCTGCGACAGTTCAGGAGGTTTGACGCTCTAATAAACATGTTTAATGTCTGCGGAACAACGTCACACCGCGCGGCGACAGGTGGCCGCTTCCGGTCTCTTCAAAATAAAAGCCAGAGTTTCAGCGTTATAATAAGATGATAAATATAATCTTGTAAATTATTGTTACTATATTTAATTGTATGATTTTGGGTGCTTGTTGTTGTAAAATAGATACGCTGACTTGATGGCGGATGTGTGAATGAGGTGATGGTTGTTCAGTGATCACGATGACTCGTTTCATCGCTGTAAGAATATGAATAATAATAATAACAGCGGAATAATGTCATATATCTGCCACAGGAGGGCGCGACATTCCCGTTAAAAAGTTCAGATTTACACTCGTGTTTCTAAACGTATCTGTCTGGAAAAGCTCTATGTATAAAACACATTACGCTGCGTGATAAAGTACATTATCATTATGTAGCTTTGGCATGTCTTCATTATATTATTATAGCATATTATTAACAATAATGATCAGTGCTGTGAATGTCTGAGTCGGTGTTTATTGCAGATGAATCAATGTGGAGGAGTTTCGTGATGATGATGATGGAGGAGGAG
>JBAJNP010014744.1:0-10647 GCA_036877545.1 Yasuhikotakia modesta | reverse complement strand
CACTGGTGCTGCTACGTTAAATGCAAAAAATGCACGTCACTCGTAGACCAGTTCGTCTGCAAGTAACACGCTGGGGGACGGGACGCGCCCCTGCAGAGGCACTGAGCAATTAGTGGAAGACAAACGGGACCCTGAACGGACCCATAGGGGGAACTTAGAGATAATTAAATGTAAAATTAAATATAAAATAGCAACAAATGAAAGTATATAATTAACTGTACGTGTGCCATTGATAGTAAATTAATGACTTTTTATGACTCAACAATCCTAATTTGGATGTCATTGATGATGTAACGGAGGCACCAGACTCGCGTGGTTGTTGTTAAGCTGTTGTCACCGAATTTGTGAGCGATATAAATTAATAAAGGGTGCAACCCTCCGCTTTTTCTCAAAGAAAGAGCCATCAAAACCCTTAACAGACTCTAGAGCTGTCTTGAGGCCTCAGGAAAAAAGCAGAGATGTCAAAAGAGGACGAGGAACAACACAGCAACCTTTTCCACACCTGTGGCGTTCGCTTAGAGACTGCGCTGATTCTCGGCCACGCCCCCCAAACAAGCTCCGCCTCGCCCATATCAGAGCTCTTAAAACTCAGTCAGCTGATGACATCAGAGGTGCAGAGAGTGGACATGATGTTCCATGATGTTGGTCTTCAACGTATGACGAATGAACAGAATGGTGACCCTTCGCACAAGCCACGCCCCCCAGTCACACCCCCCCACAAACCTGGAGAGAGAACCAGGATCAAGTTGGGCTGGTTATTCTGGCCAGACTGGTGTTTGAATCAACATATTAGCATAGGATTAAAAATAACTGTCACACTTCAGTATGTCATAACTTGGAGTTACATGTAATCTAGAGCTAATATTCAGAGAATGGTGTGCTGTCACTGTTGTTGGTTTGAATGAGGTGCCCACAGCATTGAATGTGTGTCTAATAATTCAAAATAGAAAAAAAAAATCAAGGCTATGTGTTAAGGACTGCAAAAATATTATTGTAACCGAATACTAGTGGTTCAGATTATATTTTATTAATGCTTCTCATTTTATACATCATATGTATTGTCCTGATTATTATTTTTAATAAAGAAGCTTGTTGCTGGGGTTTGTAGGCTAACAGGAGATTTAACTGACCCCTGGATGGAACGGCCATCTTAACTTCCACTAACTCCAGGGAAAGAAAAGTTTCTTTTATGCATTCCAGAAAAGTTTTGGAAGAAAGCGACACTTGTAAATAAGTCAGTTTATGTATTCAGATAACAAATATTTACAATCTCTTTGAACGAACATGTCAGTCTACAATTCTTGCTGCCCTGTGATCATATATTTGTTGTATTTTCCCCTCATTCAAACCAGTAATATTAAAATAATATTATTAGTAATTGTTGTTACCTATGGAGACGCTTTCATTGGGTTTGACGTGTGTAATTATGTGATCACATTAACAATTGGGGTATATATTAAATGTGCATCAGTTATACATGTAAAAGTATTTATGTTTAACTGATTCAATCAGGTTCTGTACTGTCACATATATTTTATAGATTATAAAGCATAGTGAACATTATAAATGTATTTTGGATCTGTAAACAAACACGACAACACGCTTATCACGCATGCACATTATCAAGGGTGGAAAACATTACTGTACGTTTATACTGTAACCATAAACATTCTGTCATAAATGTGTGCCTCAGCTTTGAGTGGACATTTACAGATTCAAGACAAGACACATACGTCCCTATCAAAGTACGACTTTCTGAAATAACTTTCATCAATAACGTTAGCCAATATAATACTTATCAGATTTATTACTTTATGTACATTAAACATGATTCGAAGTTCAAATAAAAATAAAGTTGGAAATGTCTTTGATTTGATATATTTTCTCTAGGCCTGTTGAAATAAGATTTATTTATTCAAATGTTTGTTAGTGTCTTCAGCTGCTCGGTTCACACCCTGTGTGTTACCGGTTCACACTAGTTTTGCTGCAGTTGACACTAATAGTGGATCAGGTTGTTGTTGTGCACTTAGCAGACGCAAAACTTGTCCTGTGAGAGTTTGGGAGAGTTCCAGTGATTCTGGCTGAGCGTCAGGGACAGTTCGTATCGAGAGGTGGCTGCTGTCCTCATGCTCTAATCCAAAATCTCTCTGTTCTTTTTAGTTCTTAATAAACATTGAGTTGGGACACATTTTGTGACACAGAGGTTTCCGGTCTGTTGGCAAGGGTTGGTTCAGCTGGAAATTTTTGAGATATATATAGACGTGAAACCACAGGAAAGATGCTTAACCACACAGATACACACATAGAGCAACAACAACTGACACTTTTCTACCATGATAAACGGTTAGTGATGCCAAACCACTAACTGCCATTGTAACACATTTATGCTTTTATTCATGCACCACCATTAACTTTGATAGTTTAACCTTAAGTTAAAGATTTGTTACAGATTCACAAACAAACTTTGTGTTTGATTACAGCATTAAATCAAACAGGCGACCAGCCAGCATCACACAACTGAACATTCAGCACTAATAAAATACCTGAACCTGGACACTTATATAAAAAGTTTATAGTGTTACGTGATAAAGATAAAACTGCTATTAAATGCTTTATCTAACTTTGATGAGTTAGATATAGTGATATGATATGAGTGACATGCAATTATAAACTTATAACAATGAATATGCAAATATGATATAATATGTATGATACAAATATTTTAATAAGCAGTAGCACTATAAAGTATTTACTGGTAAAAACATTTTAAATAAAATAATTAAACACAGCACCAAATACAGATCAACACAAATCACTCTAAACGCAAACCGCAAACGAGCGATCTGATGGACTACAAATCCCGTCGGCCCTGAACCCTCACGTGGTGCAATCTAAGCGTTCTGATTGGTCTCCCCGCCTCACGCGAGGGGCGTCACAGTTAAACGCAACGACAGCCAGAAACTCCAGTCAGATCCACTCAGGCGGTCCACGGGATCCACGGCAGCGCTGTCAGACCCCAAAACACCCGCACAAACAGGTAACCACACCTTCTTACCCCCGTGTGGATGCCCAGGTTACGATTTAACGCGTTTAAGACACGAAACGTGGCGTATTTGTAGCTAATTAAGTTGTTTCTCGCAGTACCGCTAGCCGACTAGCTGTGTCGCTAAACACTGGCGCGGCTCGTCTGTTGTTTTCGTGCTGTTTCCTAAAGCAGTGATGCTTTTAACTGAGCTGTCAGCTGATTTTATCGGTGTTAAAACACTCACAAACGCTCAATAATCCGACACAGCTGTGAATAAAGGAGCGATGCCCGTGTTTCGGTCACTTTGGTACTTGTTTTTGTCAGTCTCGTGTGAACCGCTGGTGAGGGTTTTGTTTGTGTGCTGTGCTGTTGGACTTGAATTTTACCCTGTTTTATACACAGACACACAGTTCAGACCAAATATTACATTATTATGTTACTATATTATGTTACCAGAGAGATGACAGTCGGGTTGTTGTGTCAGGTCGGGTTGTCAACAAACCGGTCGTATTGTAAGTTGCATTGGGCTGGTAGAGGTCAAATAACACTTAACGTGATGGTGACAAAGGAATAACAAAACAAGGGTTACAAATAGGTAAAAATCAGCTATTGATAACTGCTAGTCGTCAGACATCGCTTGTGCTGGTGCTTTATAAATACAAAGAGCTTCAATGTTTCCTTGACTTGCTCATATTGTGTCCTAATGGATCCTGGTTACAACCAGCATTAAATACAATATCTGTGTAACCATCTGTGTTACTGCAGCAGGATGAGACACCGTGTTGTGTGGTTATCAGGGGACTGATGTCAGCTTCACTTTTAAAGCAGAGATCATGGCTCAGTTGTCCTGCCACAGAGTGCATTAGGTTTTAGGTTGTGACAGTGTTTCATGAGTTATAGATAGAAACCGATCCAACACTTTTTCTTACTAGTAGTGAGTTGCTGTTTTTTCTTCTGCGTCTGTTTGGATGACAGCAAAAACATGACTTTGAAATGATCACAAGAGAAGTGTTTGTATACAGACGAGTGAGTTTTATTAAAACAAATCATTGTTACAGCATAAATGTCACCTGGTTGTTTGTTTATTCTGTCAGCTTTTTGTGAACACCTGACTGTCAGGCAGAAATATTTGTAGTTCTGCTTTTAAACACACGGAATAAATGACAAAATTACGTTGTTATTAATTCCCTGAAAGTATTTAATGTGTTGTTTTTTGCGAACGGATTACGGTTAGCTGAAGTAAGTGTGAATATCTGTATAAACGTCGGTCAGACTGGTTTGATCTGCGTGTTAAACATTGTGTGTCAGCTGGAAGGATTGAGTAAGAGGCTGATTTTGCGTCATTGATCGACAGAGCAAACGTCTTTTAAATGACAAGGTTGCTGCTGTGGTTCTGAGAAGCGTGGTTGAGTGTGTCTTATTGATCTGCTGTAAAACATTCAGAAAAGCTTTTTTTGGTTTGTGACGGAAATGTGAGTAAAAGCATCTTGGAACCAAAACATCCCATAATCTATGCAAGGTGGTGGGATGACGCTGCCACGACGAACGACTCCTGCGTGGCGCACGCCGTGTGTGTAGATAATGTAGAGTCCTTCTTCAGTCCAATGCATTTGAGGTTTGAACAACGGCCGCAGTTTGACCTTGCCGCTTCGGTTGACTCAAGCGTAGGGTCCGTGTCAAAGCAAATGGAGCGTTTGGCGAACGTTACGGCCGCGTAACACGGCAGACTGTGAAGGACAAGTTAACCTCTTTCTGCCCCGTGACTTTATATAATTGTGAAATTGCATGTGTGGTTATTTTGGTCGATGTTTATGCATTGGACAGGCAGTCAGATATCTGTCGTGTCTCGTTTTCTACGGTTTGGCACTGAGAGTCCCAGGGGGCAAAAAGCTTCTCTTCCCCTCTGAGTAAGATCAGACCCGGCTGGTGGTCCGTTTGGGTCCCATGACTTGCAGGCAGCACACAAGGAACTTCTGACCCGGTTTGATTGCTGTCTTAGTGGGTCACATGGCCCACATACCCAGTGAGTGACTCCAGCAGTCGTGTTTGTTTGGATTTGTCTGTTCTCTGATGTCTTTTGTTAAGTTTTTATTCTCTGGGCTGTAATCCTCAGGGAATGTGATGTTGGGGCCAGTTATTTATTTGTCTGGCAGGGACACGGCTAGTTTAGCTAGTGATGTTGAGTTGTGGAATGTTGCTGGGGGCTGATACTGAACACAATGTTCGTTTCTTTGTTGTGCTATTTAAAACACAAAGATTTGTTTGTTTTCGCTTTCTGAAAGTCTCGGACTGTGTTTTACTCGTGTCACGTCAGAGAACAGCTGAGAATAATAGGGAATGTTAAATGTAATTGTGTTTTTAATAATAATTTTCAGCAAAAGTCACAGAATTAATGAGCGTTAATAAGATTTATAGACTTTATAAACCTCTGCTGAGAATAAGCTTCCTGTTGTTTGCGACCTTTGTCAAGTTTTTTTTAAGCAATCACAGCGTTTGTTTAGGTTTTGAAGTTAGAGGGATTTTTATTGTGTGATAATTTGATTTAATAATTTAACATAAATGCAATTTTCTGCAACCGTTTCTGCTGCAGTCACGTGTGGTACGCGTGATCAGACATTTAACATAAGCGTTTGCCGTTCCAGTTTAGTCAGTCTGATGGATTTAGCGTACGGCGAAAGAATCAATGACTACAATCTGTCTCGTAACAGCGCGTGTTGTTCTGTTGTAGCCGTACGCATGTGTCCACGGATTCGATCTTTCCCCTCGACGAATTACAGCATCACTGACTCATTTCCTTTCTGCCCACACTGTAGCCGCGTCTGACGCTGGGAAGGGTCAAGTGGTCTTTGTGTCTTGTGGAGAAAAACACTTTATATACGGCGTAGTCATTTCATGTGTACTTCATGAGAGCTAAAAACAAACACATCAGCTTTCTGTGGAAGGCTTGTGAAAGTGGAGTTTGAGATAAAAAATAGTTTCATTTGTTGGTTAGTTGATACAAGCATCGGATTAACTCTTGTCACACAAAGAGTGTAACGTTTAAATCTGATATTAACAATGCATCCCTAGACCCCTGCGTTTATAAGAACTAGTTTTTTCATTAAATAATAAAGACAAACACTTTCTATTGTGTGTTGTTGGTTCGCACTCTACATCACAGCGTTGTTTACACCATGGAAATAATGCAAAATAAGCGAAATGTCGCTCCATTGAGCTCTTTTGCATCCAGACAGCAGCATTAAACATTTCACAGTAAAGAATAAAGACATGCAGAATTGAGCAGCACAGTTTGTGTCTTTAATAATCGAATGCTGCTGTCGTTCCTGCCGCGAGAGAAAGATGTTGTTTTAGGGGTAAAGATGCGATTTCCGAAGGTCACGGCTCAAAACTGGGATTGAAACGTGTCTTTAAGATTACAGAACTGCTGACGAACTCAAATCCTGACAGTTTAGCGCTGAAAACAGCGAGAGTCAGCTGGTAGGCGGTTGGCTGTTTGGGGCACAAGGAAATCAATTTCAAATGGCGTTTCTCACTTGTTCCCGGTACTTCTCTGGTAAAGCCCTTTTGCTGACTCGTGTCTCAATGGATTTTTTTTCCCAAACAAAAAAAGCGAGACTCTTAGTCACACAATGAATATCGACCGCCGCTTCTTTAGAAGTGTACTGCGCTCATGAAGAAATTGACTTCAGTTTCTTTACTGGAGTGTGTAAATTTGTGCTTGGGCGGTATTTTCACACCCATGTGACAAAGATGTGAAACTCAGAGACACCCGAGACTTTGAATGTGATTAGATGATTGTTAATAGTGAATTAATGAGCCGATAATGAACTGATAATGGCTGGTCCTCTCCTTCTCTCGATCTACATACAGTGACATTTAAACTGTTGCTGTGGGTTGTGTTTGAGCGGGTCTGTGTTACACTAACTGTAACTTTATACCCATTCTGTTCACGTGACGCATCAGGGATGTTTTGAGCATAAAATTTTATGAAAACGACAATATCTGTATCCCTTAATTACTCACACATTTAAACCAGTATGTTGTTTTAGCTTTTCAGAAACACAAAAGAAGATATTTCGAAGCATGTTGTAGCAGTGGCACAGATTGACTTCTGTTGTATATACTGAAAGGAGCTTTATTTTTGGGTAAAGTATCCCTTTAAGACGCGGGTCCGATTATACCAGCAGCCCTTTTTGAACAGGAAGCGTTGTTGCCAAATTGGACCCTGAGTGTGGAGTCATTTGAATTACTAGCGGCTCTGATTTCCTGGTTTGTGAGCGCGCAGCTGTTGCCAATCTTGTCTTTTACAAAAGGAGTGAAACTCTGAGCAGACGGATGCTGTCAGTTGCGCAGCTGCGGATGCGACGGCTCTCGCTGCCGCAGGCTGTTCAGGGGTTGCAAATGAAACTCTCTTCAGACCGGCATACAATTAAAGGAGAGAGCTGATTGGCTGCAGATAACTCGTCAGGAGTTGCTAAAATGCGCTGATAAGCTTTGGTAAAACATTAGCGTGTAGTGTATGATGCTAAAGCTTCGGGGACAGGATTAGCTTTCTGGCGTGAGTTCAGATAGTCAGGGACACTGGACCCAACGTGGCCCCGTAAACTCAAGGGCCCTTTTGTGGTGCAAATAGCCTGGCAGATTTTCAGGGGTGGTGACATGGGATTGCATCAGCTTTGGACGTCCCAATGTACACGTTAGCATTTCATCTGGATAGTGACATTTTTGGTTTGCTTAGATTAGGACCTTATCAGTTCTTGCACAAAATCTTTAGACAGAAACTGCTTTGTACAAAACAGCAATCTTATTGAATAACCTGATTTCAAAACCGGCTGAGAAACAGGATTTTCAAGACATTATCCTTTGAGTTTTAATGCTGTTTGTAGAAAGTTTGTTGAGCTTTTACCCTCTTGTGTAACCTAAAGACTGCAGTTAACCAGATAAATCGTTTTTTAAAACGTTAATCAGTAAAGTTTAGCTGCTCTGTGGTGTAATGCTAAAAAGTCGATGGTTTGTTTGATTTTTGGCTTCAAAAAACCCTTCAAAAGGCAACACAACTGCTCAGAAAGATCTCAAGATCATTTGCGGTGCAAGATCAAGTTTGTTCTCTGGCTCTCATTGTTGCTCTGTGATCTTGGAAAGATTCTGGCCTGAAGACCAGAGTAAGATGTTGACCACAGTGGATCCATCTTTCTGCTTTCCACAAACTTGTTTTGAAGCTTTTCTTTACTGTTAAAATTGTAAGTAACTGTTGACTGGCAAGTAATTGTTGTTTGTGTGCGTATCTCTCAGGTGCAGAAGGTTTGAGTCTGCGAGTGTTCTGTCAGAGGTCTTGTGAGGTCCAACATCCAGCAAAAGAAACATCTGAGGAACAGGAAGCAAGCTGGACGGTGGAGAGCTGAAGGAGGACGAGGGCGAGACCTTTGTCCTGAGACACAGAGTCTGTTCCAGCAACAATACAGAACCCACCCACAGACCCACCTCAGAGACCCCGGACGCCATGAGTCCCACCACTGATCACAGATCAGACGGGCCCGCACAGAACGGGGTGAGTGCGGCGCTACGCTGTAACAGCAGTGAGTTAATCCTGATCTGAGATCAGAAGACAGAGATATTGCGTCCAGTTAAATTTTATCCAATCAGATTTCAGATGCCAAGCTTATGTATAAAAACCATTAAATAACAGCGAAATAAATTTAATCCACATTTAAGTGAGTTTTAAAGTGCGTGAATTTTAGTATTATGGGATGGGATGACTGCTTATAAATAGTTCTCACACTGTGTAGTAAGTGCATTCGCTTGAAAACTCAATGGCCTGTTTATTAAAGTTAATGAAATATTAATGAACGCTGAGTGTAATCCGTTGTAATGACCGAACGCTCTATTTGTGTGTCGCTGCCTTACAGCCCAGAGCCAAACAGATCTGTCTCTCCACACGCTGTGGAGGTTTATAATATAAGCGTATTGCATAGGGGTCGTGTCGTTGTGTTATTTGTTTCTGGGAGCTGTAACTACTGTCCATAGTGCAATATTGACTCGACAGAGTGTCTTTTAGTCTCAAAAGAAGCTACGATGAATGAATCGACTGGGTTTTTCCTGGCTCATTTATCGCTTTATTTGTGTTGTTTGCCTGCGATTTTTCTTGTATATTTTCTGCCCACGTCTGAAGTGTAACTAATGTAGATATTTCTAACAGTTGCAGCTGTTCCAGTTTGCATGATATAGTTTGTACATCGCGGCGTTGTTTTGCATGCGTCCACAAGCGCACACAGATGGATTGTGTAACCTGACTCGCGGTGTTCGTGCGGTCGCTGGTTGGGCGGGTGTTAAACTGTCCCCGGCTGGCTTTTTAATCGAAGTTAGAGCCGCGGCAACAAGGCGAGACTGATAAAACTTTAAACAGGCCTCAGGATACAGTCAGAGACACGCCGGGCTGCTCGCTTGAAACTCTTTTCTGAAAACAAATGAGATGTTTTAAGCATTTGATAGGCTCAGATGTCCGTCAAACACTCGAGCGATGTTCACACATCACTGTCCTTGTGTTGCATGTGTGCTAGTTTTAAAATAGAGTGGTGGTGTTTAAATTTGCTACGGGGACATTTTTGGCCATTGTAGTGCGTCAGCCTGTTTTGAAACATCTCATGACATCAGCCTTGAGCTTTTAAGATGTGATGTTATCTTTTGACATGAAGCGCAATGGAGCGATAGCGTTTTGAGAAATCAGAAGATAGATTTACATTGGACTGCAGTGGACCATATGGTCAGGGTGAGTCTATCTCTTCTGCTTATCAAAGCATTCTCTGAAACTCACTGTGCTTGTGTAAATAAACTCGCAAACTGGGTTACAGGTCACAGATCGACTGCCAAACAAACCTGCTGTTCATGTGAGGCGGAGAAAGTTAGAAAGGAGTAGATCTGTATCACGGATTCAGGTTTTCAGGTGGTTCTGAAAATAGTTACGTCAATGAGATGTTAACTTAGCTCCAATCACAACTATGGCAACAGTGTAGGTAGACAATTGGTTTATGTGTATCAACAGTGAGAGGTCTGTGTGATTTTATTTTCACCTAATGTAAATCGGGTAAAGTTAACCGTTCGTCACTGTTTTAACTCATCATATGACCTCAAGTTTTTTGGAAAAATAGCACCTATGTCTTCAGATGACTAATTCTGGTCAAACTCACCACGGTGCTTTTCTGAGTATTTCTGTGGTGCAGTTTGTTTTTTCTGATCACACATTTTTTATTAGCATTTAGCCCGTCATCTAAGAAAGCAGTTCTTAAGAAACCAGCCTGGAAGAGTGTTGCTTAAAAGTTTCCACCTAAACCCTCAGTGTCTAGAGATTTCATAAGCTTTCTCTAAACGTTCTCTAAATGTTTCCCAAACGTTTTTAGATTTCATGTTTGGTTTTGTTTACCAAAGTTGCCAGTGGTATCGTAATGAATTAAAAACACAATGTCTGTGTTTGTCTAGAATTCAGGAATAGAGATTATTTTCAGTAAAGAAAGTATATAACTCCAGGTAGTGTGTGTGAGTGTGAGTGTGTGTGAGTGTGAGTGTGTGTGTGTGAGTGAGTGTGTGTGTGTGTGTGTGAGAGTGTGTGTGTGAGAGTGTGTGTGTGA
>JBAJNP010014743.1:0-10650 GCA_036877545.1 Yasuhikotakia modesta | reverse complement strand
GACAGGGAAGAGAGAGAGAGAATTTGTGTGTGTGTGTGTAAGAGAGAGAGAATGAATGAGAGAGGGAGGGAGAGAGAGAGAGTGTGTGTGTGAGTGAGTGAGTGAGTGAGGGAGGGAGAGAGACAGTGTGTGTGTGTGAGTGAGTGAGTGAGTGAGTGAGTGAGTGAGTGAGAGAGAGTATATGTGTGTGTGTGTGAGTGAGGGAGAGAGAGAGAGAGTATATGTGTGTGAGGGGGAGAGAGAGAGAGAGAGAGAGAGTATATGTGTGTGTGAGTGAGGGAGAAAGAGAGGGAGAGGAACAGATTCACGGTCATGCAGGAAAATGAAGAAGTGGCTGAAACAAGAGAAACTTTGGGACAGAATAAATGTCAGTGTTCCAGAAAGACTGAAGTCATATTAATCTCATGAACAGCCTTCAACCGCACATTACAGGCCCGGCCCGGCCGCCCGTCGACCCGCTCAATCTTCCTCGCGCTCCTCAGAGACCCTCCGTACAGCCAAGGCCCAACGCAATAAAGAGTGATTGAACATTGCTGGAGAAATCACCGCGACAGGGCCTGGTTTACATTTTAATTATATCAAACAATAAAGCTGGAGAAATCGCTGCAGCAGGTAAATGCCGCGATTTACCGCGAGGCGAGATCGTTTACCTCATCGGACGCCGGTGCCGTTTTATTGAGGTTAAGGGCTCTGCTTTGGATAAGAGCCTCGAATAATTACACTACATCAATCGCTGCCCGACCGCGCTGATGTTTGATGTTACTGAAATGATGGAAATTGTCAAACGCTTTTATAACTAAAGACTCTCCGCTAAAGCTCTGAGGCCGTTTGCTCGGCTGAGAACCATTTTTACAGCTATTGGTATTATTTTACACTGTATTTTATTAAATGACGACTCGTTTCTTTCATCAAGGGTATTGAATTCAATTTTACGCCTTTCATAAATTGTACCGTAGTTTAGCCTTTATTTACTCATTTTATTTCGCGGCCCCAAGGCACCCGGAAAGGGCACAAAGATTCATCTTTCACCCCGACGCGTTGGACAATATTCAGTAGCGCTTTAGCACGGAGCGAAAATGAACAGAACTGACGCTTTCCTCTCAGGTCCCGATGTGGTATAAATCTTTTAATCTCCTCTGAAGTGAAGACCGAGCCTCAACCGTATACGTTCCTGCCAAGGATTTTTAATAAGTGTGACGAATGAAGAGTTTTACACGTTGAGAAACGCAGGGCCGAAAGAGACAAGGGCATCGATTCCTGAGGTACGAAAAGCCCACAGTGAATTTATTTCTTTTCCATTACTTCCTGTTCTAAGTTTTATAGTATTTTATGTGCTGACAAAAAACAGGCCTTGAGAGTTTTAATTATTCCTGCAGGCGTGAGGTTAGATCTTCAGAATGAGGCCGAGAGTCGCCAATAAAATGAAACTTAGCCGCTCCATCTGTTCAGAGTTAGAACGTGTTACGCAAGCTCTGATTGGTTGACGGATCGGCGGATGGCGAGATTGTGGCCGGTTGCCCTTTGCCCTCGTGCGTCTCAAAGGCTTAAACAAATCTCCGCTTTGCTCCAGAATCTGACACATCAGCGATACGTCTCTCGCGTGATGCTAAACGATAGAGCTAAGAGGCGGCGGTTATGCTAACTCTGCACTAAATCGTCGACAAACATCAGCCAAAGGTGGAGAGAAACGTCTTCAAGGGTCATTGGCCAGGACTGAGTCTCTTCCCCTCAGAGGAAGTGGCGTCGGCTGAATTCTGGCGCTAGGCTAACCGCAGCAGGCACCACTAGACAAAGGTCACGCTGGATAGACAACCCAGACACTCGCTGCGTCTCATAGCAGGACAGAACGTCCTCTGAAATATTCATCAGGGATACGGGGTCTCCCGCAGCCGCGTCTTACGTAAAACAAACAGATCAGATTGAAATGGTTGTTGTCAATTGACTTAAATTCCTGACGGCGGAGGTAAAACAAACCGTGGGGGGGCGCTTGATGAGATTTGACCCAAACTCTGATGGGAAGTTAAGCAAAACAAATATCAGCTGATGAAATGTGATTGGATGAGACAACGGGCTGCAGCGGGGGCACAACTTATGAAAAATATTTTTTAATACATGTTAATATTTTGAAATATTAAAATGACACATACTGCATGCAAACAAATGGATATACAAAAAACACAAATAAATTATGTTTTCTATAATATTCTGGTTTATATCGCTATAGCCCCGTCCATCTCATCCCATCTCATTGGTGCAAAATCCCACTTTTGCTCAACTGCGTTCTGATTGGCTGTGACGTAACGCCCGCTGTCAGGAACAAGCGATGGGATTTGAAAAGCTTATTTGTAAGTTATGTAGATGGAGAACAGAGGCTCACTCCTCTGTGTACACCTGGTGTTAGGTGCGCTAATAGAGTCATTTACCTCAGCTGTCAGAGAGCACAAAATACGTGCCCCTGTGGGGCACGTATAATCCCCTGTGGTACCGGAAATAACAGATAGCGTTGGGTTTGCTTGCAATAAAGCCCTTTGAAGTTGCATTCAAACCACTGCTCACACAAAATTCACATACTGTATACGGATGATGCATTTACGTTTGGGACCGAACCCACAACCTTTGCGCTGCGAGCGCAATACTCTACCAGTAAGCAATAAACCACGCTGGTGACCAGATACCAGCAGGGCTAGGATTTGTAGATGTTTACACAGCTATCTCTGTAAACGCTTCCTACGATGCCTTTTACTCTAAAACGATTTTCTGTCCTTTGGCTAATATGCAATAATCCTTCAAAATATCACGTCACCGGCATTTGCAACGAGGGGCCATTACGCAGATAAACACAGAGACAGCTGAGGTAATCTGCTGTAATTTCTATATTATGTTTATGCATCCCCGGTTTTGTCAGCAATTCTCTAAAAGCTGTGATAGGCTTCACTGCACACCTCTGATTTTTAAACACCAAACGGAGGGAGAAAAGTGAACAGCGCAGTTGGCGGGATGACAAGGACCCCCCGCCGCGAGGGTCGGCCTCCGAATTGAAATTCGTTTGGTAGACGTTAATAAAATTATGTTAATTTCCATTAGAAGAGTCACTCAACAATCATTGTTGTTTAAAAATCTCTATGTGTTGTCATTAGTAACAGATTTCCATGAAAACTGGATTATAGTTTATGCCTTTCACACTCATTAACATTGTACTTCTCATTAACTGATATCCATATAAAGCAGGTCAATGCATGTTGTTCGATCTGCATTACGCCGGCCTCAAACCTGTCAGCTCTCAGCGGTCGATTCATTACATCTGTCAAAACATTGATCAACACACAACTGCAGAAAACATGCGACTGGAGCGACTGCGTTTCGTTAAATAAGCATTTTTAAGCAGGCAGTCTAGTTATCCCACCCCTTTAGGGATTAACTACGGACTTTCGGATTTCCAACCTTAACCTCAGGGCAATGTAATCGATAAGTCACTCATTAGCATTTACAATCATCTGACTTACTGTGATCAGTTCTTGTGTTCCCTGGGATCGAACCCACAACCTTTGCGCTGAACCTACAGGAACACAGTGCGCTGAGAGAAAAATGTGTATGTTCTGTCATGTCAGCCATTTTTCAACACATATGCTTTATAAAAATTTATTATAAATGCTTACAAGTGTTCCTGTTGCTCAGCTGGTTTAGCAAAGTTTGTGGCTTCGATTTCCTAGAAGCACAAAATATTTAATTTGAACGTAAGTCAATTTGCATAAAGGCATCTGTCAACCGAATAAATGCAGTTTATCAATATAATGTCCATCTCAACATTAAACCGTAAAACATCTGTTTCAAAGTCATATTTTGCCTTTTTGAATTAAGTGCCCAGTTCCATTTAAAAAATCTTATAGCCGCTTCCCTCAAAAATGTAATTAAAAACCTTTCGTCACATTGTGTAAAACTGGTCTCGGTTCTCCAAAGCAGAGACAATATTTCGTTCGGAAGGATATTTCCAGTGCGCGGCTCGTAATTATGATGAGGAAGCCATAATAATCGTTCCATGTGGAACAAGAGAAAAATGATTTATATCCCTCCTTGTCCATTTGCATTTTATTAAGTAACTGCCGGCCTGTAATGGCCAGACAGAAATTAAGGTACCACAGATAAGAACTGTGGGTTAAGCATCATTAAACCAAGAGAGATGAATTCTTTGATGAAGACGACAGCAAGGAAGTCTTCATCAAAGCCTACATTGATCTTTAGGCACAGAGGCAGCGGGGATATGAATAAAGTCTTGAGGTTATGGAACATGGGAATGGGGTCGTTTCATCCGATACGTGAGTTTGAAGTTTATCCAAAGATGTCGGGAAAAGCTCGCCTTCAATGCGAGTTCGCGCGCGTCTACAGACGCATCTCAGCTTCTGCTGTTGTTTTGACATTTTAAGGCCACTTGAAAGGCGTCTACTAATTGTTTTGGAAGATAATGCCCTCTCGATACCGCTCAGGATCAATACGGCTCACCCGTCCCCCGCCAGCCAAAAAATACTTGCCCCACAGAGGGCAGAGAGAATTAAACTGCGCAAAAAATTAAAACGGCTCTCCAGGCTTTAATGGCAGGATTTTTAATTCATTTCTCTGCTGGTAAAAAAACTCTTTCTTCTGTCTTATATCAGGCTGAGCGCTGGGTCTGAATCGATCGTTTAACAGTTGCAGGAGGTCCTTTGAAGTATGCAGTCTTATTTTATCATATCTGCAAACGTCGCTCACGGACAACCGAATGTTTTAAACAAAAGTTGTAAGCGAACGCTTTCATGATTTTAAACGCGCCGTCGAAACACAAAGGATGAGCGCGCAACGGGCAAGTTAGGAGGCCGTTTTAGACATTGATACATTGACTGCCTGACTGCTGCAAAAATTGACGTAGAACCACAGAGAAGTTGGAGAACCGAGGCTGAGAGCGAGAGCAACGACTGGTGTGACTAATATTTCAACGTGAGGATATTTTATAATGGATGAAAGGGTCTCTGTGGAAAATAAGAGAGATGGGAATCCGAGAAAGAATTTTATGAGCCCGGGAAAGACATTTCCATTTTTTTTCAGAGGCAACTTTGTAAATGGATGGAAAAACTGAAGTAATATTAAAGAGCAGAGGATGTTTGCTGGCAATAACATGGAGAAACTGAACATGGAAGATGATTGAACTACGTAACCTTAATTTGACCAAAACGCAACCAATGGAATTGTATAAAACCCCAATGAAAATTTGCATATTTCCCTTCATTAAAAGTCAACCACCGTCCACATATTAAAGGACAGCGGCTTTGGCGCAATATTCTTCTCTAACTCATTAATATATAATCATTTTAATTTCCTCCCTAATAACATTTGGCCTGTGGTCTGTCAGCGTGACACCGCAACAGCTGAAAACAGAAACAAGTGTCTGTCAGAAACTGTTTTTGCAATTCCACATAATGGAAACGAATTACGGTATTGGGTGATTATAGTATCTTCACAAACACACCACATCTCCACAAGACTGAAAACGGCACCGTAAACTGAAGGGAAAATGGAGTGGCCCCCGTCAATGAATTATAGTTATATAAAGTTAATATAAAGTTAATATAAATGCTATGAACTCAAACAATTGTGATTGTTACATTAATTACATTCATTTTGTTAACACAGAAAAAGTGATATTTTCTACTCCAATCACAGTATATACAGCAAGTACAGTATGTTCAGTAAGTACAGTATGTACTGTTTGTACAGTAAGTGTTCTTAGATGCAGTAGCTAAGAGTCTGATATAAAAGCTGCAGATGTTATTGTAAAACACAAGGTTTGAACTATGAATAATGTGTATGTTAAATTATTATTATTTTGATGGTGTTTCTCTGACATCTTTCTCTGGTCTGTAATCGTGGCTTTACTGTTGAATTGCGCCGCCACTTAAAAAAGAGTAATAATTTCTCTCTTGGATGAATGTTCCTCGACTTCTGTCCCACTCCAAAAGATATAATTCGTATTTGTAAGATTCTCGTGAATTAAACTGTAAGTGCCATCTGGCATAAAAAACAAACGACAGGAAAACTGATTTCATCTTCCATTCGGTGCAAAAGTGGCTATAAATATTAGCGCCCTGAAAATATATAGGGTATAACATCAGATTGTCTACACTTCCTGGGCCGCCACAGGTCAGATCTTAACTGACACGCCTCTCGTCGCTAACGGTTAAATATGCCATCGCTTATTTTTTCGCTTATTTTATTTTGCTGTTTGCAAACACAGGCCGGTAAATGCGAGTTTCATTTTCCTGAAGATCACATCTGATGTTTAATCCATAGCTGCCACCGCGGCTGTTATGGATCTCCTAGGAGCCGTCCGGAGCAATTCAGCGCCGGCCGAGAGCGGATCGCCAACCCAGAGACGTTAAACTCTGTCGTTCTTATCATATACAGAGACGAAGAACGATAAACGTCACGCTGTAAATGTGCATCCAGCATGTATGAAACAGGACTGTGTTTGAATAGCTGGGCTATATAAACAAATGCCTGTACAAACGATGTCTGTGTTGTTGAAAAGATGAAGATGCAAGCTATTTCAGAGCAAACACACACGCACACACCTCTTTAAAAGTCATTTTCCTATGTAGGCAGCAGACAGCTCACTAGGTCTGGAATACACCTTTTTTGGCACCATGAAAAGACCCAGAAAAATGACGTACGTATGAACTGAAGCCTCACTTCTGCGGTGAAGGAGAGCTCCGTCTTTGATGTGAGAATAGAGGACAGGAAACCGCCGCCCACATTCTCTCTCTCAGTGACCCACTTTCCTCCATCTCCGGCTACATCGAAATTGCCTTGCAAGTTCGCAACCCCTGGACCCTACAAAACACTCAGCCTGGAGATACAAGTGATCTAATTATCCCCTAATCCTTTCTTAGCTTCTAGTTTACGATTCAAATTTATACGGGCGCACAGACGGACGCTCTGTGATCGTCGACTTAGTACGAGTTTTTACATTTTAGCTTTTGACTGGCGCTTTTCTCCAAAGCCACTTCAAGGTATTCGACTTATGAGTACTTGTGTTGGGCTCCCTGTGATTCGAACCCACGACCTTTGCGCTGTTAACGCGCTGAGGTTACCGTTTAAGCTACAGAAACGCCACCAACTGGAAGCTCTTGTGAACCGGCGGTGATTAATCCTGCGTCTTCACAAGCGAGAGATCAGACAGCCGTCACTGCAAACTTCTATGCATACCGTGACAGCTTAGCAGGTTCAGCCAACACAAACTTGAGACTAATTCATTTGAATCAGTAATTTGCATAACTAAATCAATTCTCACAATCACGAGGCGTTTCACCCGCAGCAATAAACATCTGTGTCCTTTGTGGCTTATTAAATACAGCGTGAAAAACACGCCTCGTTTTTATCAATGTGTACGTCGAGTCGGTTACGTTTTCTGGCGAGCGTTTTGACAATTTCTGTATCAAATTTTACTGCAAAAAACAAAAAAACGACACCATGAACGTGCTAATTTAAATTTTCCCCCAGTGTTTGGCAGGGCAAGCCGCTTGCTAGGGAAATAAAGCCGTTACGCCCATAAATCCTAAGAGTTGCAGCATTAATGTGGATCAAAATTTGTCTTGAAGCAAGTTGGCACAACCTCTGTTCGTAAAACATAAAGCACTAGCGATAAGGGTACAAGAAGCATTTAGCATGTGAACGCAAACATAAAAATCGAGAACCGTGAACAGCGCCAAAGCACACTGGCGTGGGCCAAAGTAAAGTCGAGAAACGCTAAAAACGTAACGTTGTTCTCCGACATTCACTGAATGTCTGAGGTTCCACCATGTTCTCACCATGTTCAAAACTGAGACAGTTGATGACGCACATAAACTCATAGTATTTATGATCTAAAACATAATTTATTAAACACAGTTATCATCCCTAAAGTTCAAAAATATCACCAAACGTACCCTATGAGAACAAACACCTGATCTGTCTAACCAATCAGATTCCATCAGTTTGTACAGGCAACCAATCACACGCTGACGACTGCTAATGAAATCACAGCGATGAGGTTGATTTAACATCTAATCTAATGCTAAACTAACAACCAAATAAACACACGTGGAGCGGATCTGTATGTAGGTGCGGCTTGTTCCCATAATTCCACAGTGAAGCTACGCCATGAATCGTACCACAACTTTAATACGCTAAATGCCATTTTGCTAATTCGTTTCGGTAATTAGGCGGACAGTATCTCATCTCTGCATTAGCCCTCGGCTAATGACGCTGGGACTAAATGAGACATATTTTCATGTGACATATTTTCATGTCTCAAATCTTCACTTGGCTGTTTGGAAGCTTCAATAAGGAAAAAACTGTTATCTTCCCACCCTGTCAAAGCGATTCCATTCATTAGAAGCTCTTTAGGTAATTACGGCAATGCAACTATTCAATTAATCCAGACAATTTAATGGCTGTGATTCCCACAATCCAAAGCGCAAAACCTTGATGCATTTCTGCTCCCGATTAATTGCTTTCAGATTCGAGGTCATTTTCATTTCCTAACTATTCATTTTCCAGTCGTTTTTGTGCTGCGAAAGAGCAGATATCGTAAACTCGGTTCTGACAGATGCTCAAACGCTTTTCGAGGTGGGCTGTGACATGAAACATCAAACCCCAAGGACTACAACCTAAAACTGGTGCTGGAATACCTGCATGGAGAAAAATAATTCCAGCAAATTGGAAGACGTGAGGAAAAAATGAGGAGAAAACGGACGTAGAGGTCCGGTCTTCATTTAACCTTAGAAGTTTCAAGAGAGTGAAAAAACTGAGATGTTTATTGCAGAATTATTCAGAAATGAAACAGTATTGAGTTATGGACTGACAATGAAATTGTCAATGTTATAAAATAAAAATACTATCAAGGATTAATCTGTTGAAATATCTGGCTGAAATATGAGGACGTAAAACAGCAATTAATCTCTGATCAAGTTTGTTTTAGTACGAATAGCTATTTATCTACATTACAAATGATGAATTCACTCATTTATTTGGTGAGACGCGGCGTGTCTAGAGTTCTTTGCCCTCATTACCTCTCAATTAATTCATATTCCTGCTGCCCTGTTGGTTAAATGTGTTTGAAGCTCCGCCTCAGTTCAGCCACATGCGTGACATCTTTAACCTCACCGGTGCTGCGCTTGAAGAAATGATGTATTTACAGGCAAAACATTACAGGACTGATACATCTCTCTCTCTCTCTCTCTCTCTCTCTCCACACAAACACACACACACACACACACATAGAGATTAATTAATATATATATATATGTATACACACACACTTTTACAAAAAACACACACACACATTCATTTATGTATACAAATATATATATTACCAAACACACACAGGAAAAGTTTGACTCCATTTATGTCCACAGATATGCGCTTTAAAAACGTTGCGTAACCGTTGATCAAATAACCATTTGGAAACATAACAGGCAATTACGAGAAACACAAACAGCTCAGTTCAGTGTAAACATCGTAATAAACGCTCTTAGCCACGCTGAATCTGACAGAACCACTGACCCGACAGAACCAATGACCCGACAGATCTCACTCGTCCAGAGACAACGTTTGTCCTCCACTGGCCGATACCGTAGCCTAGCATAAGAGCAGATAGAGAGACGATTTACCTTTCGTCCGCCGGTGTTGAGCCTCAACGGTGTCAGAAAAGGATCAAATATCATATGGCTGGTCTCAATGTTGACCGGAGACTGTCTTTTCCCGACTGAACACAGATTCCATGCTGAATTTACGAGCCCCCAGAAGGATGGCACTGCGGAGGAAGGAAAATACATGCAATGATGATATGCAGCCATAAAAACAGCCATGAAACAGTCACAGTTATCAGAGGAAAAATACAGGCTGATGGGAGAGTGTGAAAACATCAGTTCTCTCACTGTAGTAGAGCAGAATAAGGGCATACTATCAGCAACACAGATTTGGCAAGTGAATCATTCTGACAGAAACAGTTTGAAAATGTATTTTAAAGCTATACTATAAACGCATTTTGTTTAATTATGTCAAACGCATCTTTAAAAACAGCTTAAACTAAGAGCAGCACAAAAAGCTGTAAATGAATTTGATTCGTGTTTAAATCACATCTATTGACGTTACTTGTGGTTCAGTAACTTAAAGATTAATTGTAACGTTTTGACGTGGAGGAACACATCATGAATATAATTGTTACTTCAAATCAGAAATACATTTCAAAGACAAATAAAAGTTCACAAAAACCAAGAAAATTAATGAGATTTTTTACAATTGCCACCATTCAGCAGCCAAACTATTAAAAATGTACATTTGTCACACATCTATAGTATACTAACCTATGCTATGCTAATTGTTTATATATAGCATAGTATAGTACTGTATACAATAATACAGTACAGTATAGCATATTATAGCATAACATAGTATAGCACAGTATAGCATAGTGTAGTACAGTATAGTATAGTATATTTGACCACAATTTAGTATAGCACAGTACAGCATGGTATAGTACTGTATACCATAATATAGTACAGTATAGCATAATATAGTGCCATATACCATAAGATAGTACAGTATAGCATATTATAGCACAGTATAGTACAGTATAGCATA
>JBAJNP010014742.1:0-10650 GCA_036877545.1 Yasuhikotakia modesta | reverse complement strand
GAGTGCAATTTACAATAAAATCACAGCATATACTTCAGCATACAATGTTACACAAAGTCCTGGTGTGTTTTTCTAAGTGGACAATTTATGACCATTATGGGTGTAGATGAGGACAGGAAGCAGGGCGAGTGGACTTTGACCACTTACCATGTTTTAAGCATTTGACAGCTGTACATTTGCAGGTGAGTGACAGAAAGATGGATGAATAAAAATACGGCTCAGAGAGGGCAAGGGGGGATGACGTTAAGAGAGGGAGCTTTCGGCCTTCAAACTCTAACCAAACCTGGTTATTGAAAAGAGGGAGAGTGTGAGGTTGAATAATTGATAGTAAGTATTTCAATAGGCTGCACCCGTCCTTTCTGATGAAGGAAGTGCCAGTCATTTGAGACCTCAGCGCCACTTGAGGCGGGTCGGGAACGCCATGGAATGCGTGCTTATGTGTGTGCGCTTGTGTGTGAGCAAATGAGAGGAAAAATGAGAGCGAATGCCTGTGCATAATAGATGTCCATGTAAGGCGCATGTTAACAGGTCGTGCGAGCATGTATTGTAATGTGCAGACTGGAGTGTGTCACAGGCATGTAAACATCTCCAGCTTTGTGTTCCGTGTCTTCCAAGAGATATTGACCCACAGGCTGCTTCTTGTCCTTGAAACCCACCCCCCCCCCAGATTTTTCCCAAAAGCAACCGGCGTAAATGCGACCAGGTTAAAGAAGAAAAACGTGTGGGAGGAAGATGGGGAAAACACAGGGAAATAAAAGTGCTGAGGTGGCAAATCTCAAGGGAACATCGAGTTCTCATCTAGAACATTTTTTCAAGCCCTCTCCACCTCAGGGCCTGTGATAGGAGTCTAATGGCCCAAAGTGGGTGCCTTAACCGATCACAGCCTGTCAGAACTGGATGATAGTTGAATTGAGATCTGACAGGTGCAGCCATTTAGCTCACAGGGTGGGGATAATATTAATGAGATCTCATGATGATGTTGCAATCTATGACATTATAAAACATTTTACCTCCGTTGCATGAACTTAACAACATGTTTAATTAAGTTACTCCAGCTGATTATAGGTTTGAACATTCCTATGAAATAAACAGTAAATTACAGGATAATTGCAGGAAGTGTTTTATCACAGAGAAGTGAGAAAGAAACACACACAGACACACACACACACACACAGACTCATACACACACACATACACACACAAACACACACACACACACACACACTCATACACACACACACACACACACACACAGAAGTGGTCTTAGTGATTAATTTTTTATGGTAGTAAGTGGGAACCTACCAGTGGTGTTTCAGAACTCTCTAAAGCCTCTGGCTATTGCATGTCAACACCTGAGAAATGCAATAACTGATACCTATGGAATGAAAAGAAAATAATAAAACAAAGAGATAAATATTTAAGATTAAGATTTAGTTGAGCATTTTGTTCATATTTATTTTCAGGTTTCTATTTTTGTTAATTATTTAAAGTTTTCTGTTTTCTACCTTTTTTCTACCAGATTAACTGTATCTGTGAAAACCATAATGACAAACAGAACAACAAAGTTGTGTATCCGCATAGATGTCCTTAAAAAGTCTATTTCAGAAAAGATAATTGATTATCTCTGCTTTAAACTTTACCCTTCTCTCACTTTGATCCAGTATTTACTCTCTCCTTTCTTTACCCTTTCTTCTCCATTAAAGGAGGTGTTTACTGGCACAGTAACCCCATTTTTTAAGGTCAAAGTTCACCCGCCACTGGAATTTTATTCTCAGACCATTCTCTCTTTCTCTCATACACCTGCAGACTTTCTTAATGCTCTCTCTCTCCTTCTGCCCCTCTTTATTATTGTCTCTGTGTCTATTTATTATCACAAAGACATTTATTAAAAAATATAATTTAATATGTATTTTTCCAATTTAAAATTTAAGTCAGTTTTCAACTATGTATTGAAAGCCAAAAAAACATAGATTTACTAAGCCCAGCCACTTCACCTATCTATAAAAACTACACATCATTCTGGGAAAACATTATAATTAAAGCTAGGCAGAGTCAACAATAAAAAGTTATAGGGGCTTTGATGGTAAAATATAATTAAACCTCTCTCTTTCTTTTTCCCCCTCTCTTTCCCTCTGCAATTCTTCCTCCATCTGGTTTGCGTAACACCATGTGTGATTTTGGCCCTCATCATTTATTTATTTTCTCTCTACACACAACGATGCATTTGTCTATTGTCACTACAAGCTGTTTGAGTGGTTGTGATATGTCCAACACTCCAGAACTATTCTGGATCTCAGAGGAACCTGATATACTGCAAAAGAAAAGAACACATCTTTTATGTAGAACAGATTGTTTATCCTTTAATTTTCCTAAGCATTCAATTTTTAAAACAAATATGTGATTTGTACACAAAACATCACATAAAATAAGGTACTATAACAAGTCCCTAAATGTTGCATAATATGTACTTTTTTAATTTTATAGGATATTTTTATTAATCAACAAGATTTAGTGATTTTATAAATTATGCATGAATTGAGAATTGTTTCTGATGTTTGGTTCTGATGTTTGTGCGCAATAGTGTGTTAGTTGTGTGCTTTGTTATCTGTAGAACTGTGAGTTTACAGCTAACTTTTCTATACTGTACAGATCCCTCTCTCACAGTCTCTGTGCCTCATACTCTCTCTCTAAGCTGGTGAGAATAGTGGTTGATCTCTTCAGAAGCTCCTGCAGGGTTACCGATCCACCGCGTTCTGCCTCCAACCCCCCATTATTTCATTACATGCTTCTCCAATGTCAACTACAGGCCTCCCCAACACACACACACACACACATTGAGTGTGAGTCTGGGGGTTTGCTACTTTGAATCCCAAGTCTTTGGTCTTCAGTGGTCCTTCCTGATCTGGTTCTCATCCGGTTCTTACGTTGAGAGTTTGAGAGGAAGGGATTTCCACTGCTGTTGTCATCCATGGAAAAACTGGTAAGATCATTCTCTCTTTCTCTCTCTTTCCCTCTCTCTCTATCAAGGGATTTGCAGTCTCTGAAAAGATACAGAAAGCTGTTGCTGGATCACACCTGTTCCAGACATAAAATCACACATCAGTAGTCACCCTTCCACCTTCACAAAGGCAAGAGTTTGGAAGCTATCATCTCTTACACAAGCTGCTGGTTTGTTATACTTGCTATTCTCGTTTTCACACTAAAATATTGTTTTAATTAAAATAATTTTGTTGGTTGAAGAAAAAAAGACACAGAAGGATGGGAATATTTAAGAACAATATTCATGCTATTTCATCATGGTTAAAACACAGACAAACACATAAGTTTACTTATCTATCTAAATGGGGAGTTAAGTAACCCCAAATATAAACAGTTAAGCATAACCAACCCTCTTACCCTAATGCTAACAAAACATTTTTTTGCATTTTTACAAAAAAGCCTCCATGAACTATTTTTTTTGCATTTTTACAAATAAGAACATCCCCAAAATGTTTTGTGCAAAATTGTCAGGTTTTGCTAATATACTTTTGGAATATATGTTTACGTAAACACACACGCACACACACTCGCACGCACACACACCCTATCACCATCTCTTAATGGACAATAAGTAATTAATAAGATGATTTATTTGATGTGTTGTCTTACACATTCATGTTGGCCAAATGGTTTAGTGTTATGAGTTTTAATTCTATATGATTATTACTGTTATACCTACAGGATTTATTGCTGCTTAGCCACAGACATGGCTGCCAAAACAAAGCTGTGCATTTTACCATTCAATGCTTTTTCATGGCTCTGTTGAGCCCTTTGTGTAATTAGACATTAGAAATGAGAAGAATAACATTTTTTTATTTTTCCTTTTAAGTGTCAGTAGCAGATATCAACAGTAGTAGCAGATTTCTCGCTCTTTATTTGACTTTAGATTGACTGAGATCAGGTCTCTGTGTGGGTCTGTTGTAAGACTCCTTGTTCATATAACTTTTTCACTTTTTCATTAAAGTTAATGGCATGATACTTCCTACTGTTAGACTAAAGCAAATTGCATTAGATAAACAGTTGTTTCTATGATGGCATCTAATGTGCCTAAAATTCTGCACAGTACTGTATATGGAGGCATATTTGTGTGGGCATGACCCTTAGGAAAAACATCTTATGGGTTTTTGACACTGTACTTTACTAAGAGCACACTCTGGTTTGCTCTTACCTTAAGGACAAGACATTGACTGAAGAACAGGAAGTGGTTACAAGAGGGTGAGACGCCTGTGAAGTGGCTTCTGTTTGTGTGCTGAATCGATAGATGCCTCCAGTCTTGACCCTTTCCCTCATTTGCCTTCAGCCATAGAGGAAGCAACAGTATAGATCAGAGCTTGGGACAGGGGCCGGACTGTGTGTGTGTGTGTGTGTGTGTGTGTGTGTGTGTGTGTGTGTGTGTGTGTGTGTGTGTGTGTGTGTGTGTGGTGGAAAAATATAGACTAACGACTAGAGCGGGACCATCTGTCTTCCCCAAGATTGATCAAGATCAGAATCAATCAGGAAATGATTGAACAAGGGCAGAGGACAAACCGGTTTAGAAATAGATTACTGGTGGAACTGGGGCAGCTTTACACACTTTGCTTTCGTCCACAAGTCCCCTAGTGTGGTCAAGTTCCACATCCACTGGAAAATGATCTGAGATGATCTGATCATGAGTAGTCCCACAACTGTGCTGTCTTTAAACTCTGGCTGCCAAACTTCTTGACCCAATCACCTTAAATTGACCTTTCACATGCAGGGCAGTTTGAGAGCCAACTGTGCCATTGATAAAACAAGGGAACTATCATTCAGCAGAGTCAATGATAGACTGCAGGGTATGCTGGAGTAAGTGACTGAGCAAATGAATGAATGGACAGATAGATAAAGAGTGGAGTGGTAAGAGGCTGGAGGCCTCAAGACTATTTGCTCCAGTAGGAAGATAAATTGTGGCATTGGTGATCTCCATGAAGTGCTTATGTATAGCCATGGATCTTCATTCGACCTTTGAACTATAGGAAGAAACTACAACTATTAGAAGTCAATTGTAGTTGTTACTCTTAGACTAGACTTGACAGAGTGTTGGGATGTTGTTTATATTGTTTAGAGTTGTGTTATTGGTGCTGCCAAGAACCATCTGTGAGGCTGCTGTTGTTTAAAGGTAGAAATAATTTTAAATGCAAGCTGTAACCTGAGTTTCATAAGTCATAGTAACTCATTTTAAATAATGTTTTTGACTTTAGTTAAATTAGATGTAACCAGCTCTTTTTTCAGCACAGTTTTACACTGTGGTACAGAATTTATCTTTGCAAAAACAGTAAAATGTAGTAAATGTTTAAAAATGTTTGGTTTTAAAATGTAAGTAAAGGATTTAAAAATATTTGGTAATAGTTTTGTATTTTTGTATATAAAAGGATTTAAATCTAACAGTCATCAAAGCCACCAAAATCAATTTTTATTTTCACTTAAATATTTTAATTACCTTCAAATAATGTCTCCCAGAAAGAAAGATGATTTAGTTCAGATTGAGATGTTTTTAAAGCTGTATTCCTGCATCATTGTCTGCAGGTACAGTAAGTGAGTATTACATTACAGTACCTACAGAGTGACTTCAGGTTCGGACTGCAGTTTACCTTGTTATATAGAAGTGTCAAACTCACCCTAGTTGTGCGGCAGTATGGGCCAGCCAGTTAAAGTCTATCTTCTGCACAAAGATGATAAGTTCCCCTTTAACCTCCTTTTCTCCATCCTCAAGTGCTTCACTATGTCTCACTCTCACACACTCACTCCGTCCGGATAATCCAGTGGATAGGGTTAACACAACGTGCTCATCCTATGTGCATATGGTGAGTAGACACACACACACACACACACACACACAATTTCAGTAATCCAGGAGAATGGGTTTACACATTCAACACACCCATGTCCATCTGCAAGTCTCACACACACATACTCACACATACATATTTACATAGATAGCGCTTAATTCGGCGCGGGCTGCATCGAAGCAGCCAGGCTGTGGAGAATGGCCCTGACTAAGCTGAGAATTTACATGGCTAAGCAAAGTGGTTAACCTCTGGAAGCAGGTCCAGAGAAGTAGTGTAATGTGATTTCTCTCTTAATGAAATTTATGAAAGGGAGAAAAGCGAGAGAGGAGGAAGCAGTGGAGGGGGGATTTCACTTTGCCGCCTGCCAATAAGAAAAGAGTTTCAAAACTTTTTACAACACAAAAGGAAAGCTGAGAAATGCTACTATACGCATTGTGAAAAGTGTTATTTTGGATTATTTTTGAGTGATAGACGTGTGACCGGTTCTGGGTGCAGCTACATTTGCGTGTCTGGTCATTTTATAATTTGTGGAGAATTGTGTGAGAGTCTAAGAAAGTTTTTGTTGCAAAACAGCTGATTCTTGTGTGGTTTGTAAAGAATAAGATTTTTCTGTAAGTTTTTAATACACTTTTATAGATTTTTGTGGCAAACTGTGACAGTATTCATTTTGCTGAAGCACTATTTTTGTAAAGGCGATTGGTTATATTTGCTGTACTACATTGATTTGTGAGTGAACCAAAATAGCCTACATGATATACAAAATACAAAGTCACTTTCTAAATTCTCTTAAAAAGCATGGAAACCTTACAGTAACCTGCATTCTCTCTAATAGCATTTAGAAACAACGACAAGGTGACAATAAAATAAAAATATCTGAGGTTTATTAACAGCACAGAGACCATTGTGTTGAGTTACGAACAACTGGTCAGCTTCTCAGCTGTGTTTGTGATGAATATGTAAATATATCTGTGTGTGTGTGTGTCTGTGTGTGTGTCAGCATGCTATTGTTTGTTTTTCCTGTATGTGTGTGTGAGAGACTGAAGGTGAATGCTGATCTGATAGGAAATAGGCCCAGAGTCTGCACATTCGTTTGGGTCCAACTCACTGTTTTTTCCAAAGCAGGTGCTGAGGTAGACTTCTTCATGAGCAAGTAGACCTTACCTCCACCTCACACACACACAAACACACACTATCCCCCCTCACCTCCGGACCCCGCAGCACTCATCATCACAGTGGCGACGCCAATCGATGTGCCGCGCCCCACTGAGCGTGTCTGCGGCAGGCCGAGCGCAGGGCTCCTCCACAGGGATTGTGGGAAATCTGATTTATGATGCCTGTGGTGCTGCTGACCACAAACTTTAACACTTACGCCACTGTTCCCCTGCTCACATTTTCTTTCTGTCTTTTTGTTTATTTCCTCTTGTGTCTTCCGGAGTTGTATGGATTTCCTGTATATGTAATTATCTGTTTTGCTCTGTCCTAATTCTCTCACTCAGTACATTTACATATGTAGTCACAATTAAGCAAAAGCAGGTTTCGGCGTAGTTGAGTTACATTTCTCATCAATGTATGTGACAGAACAGAATAGCGAATAGGAAGACATTTAGCTGAGGAAGTGACATATGACACACAAACCCTCCAAAAAGCAGTTAGCGATCCTGTCTGCACCGCACAACCACCAGAACATGAAAAATGCTACAACTTTGTACGTTTCTGACATCCTTTATGCTTTAATTATGGCTTAAATTCAAACGTTTTCCTTTTTGAGACTTTTGGACCAAAGTCAATCTACAATCACATTACTTCTGTCAGTTTTTCAAATTTCAGAAAAATCTAACAATTTTAGTCAGAACAATTTTTAGTGTTTATATAACATTTAAAATACAAATTTCTGTTTTTGTCTGACTGACATAAAACTTTTTAAAGTTTATGTAGAGTTTGACTTCTTAAGAATAGAAGCACACAGTCACAAAGAGCTACACATACAATCACTTTCCTCACTTTCCTCAGTAACAGGATATAGGGCAAGCGAGCATCAAAGAAGCAGAGGAGAGATGGAGAAAGCTTTGCTAAGAGGGATAGAGAGCTGTGAGATGGATGAGGAGAGGAGACAGATGATACCGTTACATTGGGATCTGTGGAGAAGATGGAAGAAGAGTTTGAGTTGAATGAATTGTGGCAGATGTTCACGGATGCTTTAATGCTCAGCTTCTCTCATCTGCTTCTCACTCTGCCCTAAAGATCAGCTCCACTCAGAGAGACAAAATGAGAAAGTGGAGGACAGGTGAATGGACGTCTCAACGATCACAAATGCACAAACATCGACCATTTTGCACGGCTTTTTACTTGTTTATGAATAGGGTCAAGAGTGTAATAACATGCAGATGTGATTAATACGTTTTTTATGAAGCTAACAACATTTTCACTGAATGAAAAAGCAAATTAAAATTACACTTGTGAATAATTATAAAGTTGGAAAATGTCAGATATAATAATAAATATAGTTTTTAATTCAAAATGTTTAAAGCATCTTTATATATTTTATTATTTATTTAATGAATTGTTTATTCCAGTTGATCCCAGGTGTCAAAGGCAGGTTTGTCAGATTTGCCTAACTTTTAGGGACAAATTTGTCCCCTAAGTATAGCTGAGTTAACCCCCTCACACACACAACAGCGCTGCGAGGGCTTGTGGGGAGGTGACAGGGATAAAAAATAATTGCCATTCCCATTTGGTTTGTAATACAGACCTGAATAATCCACCCAGATTTCTGCATCTCATCCATAATTACCCTTGGGGCTGTTACAGTACAGGAGAAAGAACGAGAGACACAGAGAAGAGAACAAGTGAGAGAGAGCATGCAAAAAGGGAGTCCATTGTCAGTTTATATTTGTGATCATATGTGTGTGGAAAAATATTCGACCTGTTCCACAAAAGATTTCAAACTGTCCCTTGGGTCCTTATTATATATTCAGTGGCTTTAAGCATATGCGTGTGCTTGTGTGATGTATATACTTGTTGATGCAAATGCATTCATATATAGTGCATATATGTATGTCTATGACAAACAATAATCATAACAACTGTCTCATATTATTTAAAACATTAAAATGATAATTTTTTAGAGCTCTGTTGGCAGCAGTTCATTTGCATTATTGCTGGGAATTAACACACAGGAAAAATAAAATCTATCAATGTGACATCCTTAAGTTTTTGTGTTGAGGGTGGGCCCATATGGGAAAAGGGTCAAAATAACACAATTTTTTATTGTAAAGCTTACACAAATTTTATACATAGACAATGAATATGGAAGCGTCAAAGTCTATAGGGACAATATGAGATTGTATTATGAATACCCATTAAAAACATTCTATGCGACACATTACATTAACTGATAGAGAGAATGATTACTGTATCTGCAGGGGGTCTGATCTCCTGGTGTGTGTGTATCTGTGTTAACAGAGTCAGTTTGCATGAACTGTTTAAAACATAAATGTATTTGTGAAATGTTCAGTTTAATACAGATACATTTGTGGCTTTTGAATTAGGTAGATGCAACATTTGACAAAGCAATGTCAATACAAACAGACAAATTAAACAACAATAATAATAATTAATGGCCATAATAATAATATAATGTAAATACTGTTTATTATTATTATTATTATCATTATCAAGAAAGTTTGTGTTTGTTTTTGTAAAAACAATTAATTGTGGGAGTATCATAAAATATGGACTAAAACATGTATCCCTTCCTTCCTCATTGATCTTAAGTGTGTGTGTGTGAGCACACTGAACTCTCTCACTCTCTCTCGCTCTCTCTCTCTCTTCATCTGTAATTCCGTATTCACTCCTAAAAGGCTTATGTTTAATATCATAGATGTGCATTTGATGAGATGGCAAGTTTTAAAATGTAGCTTTGATAGCTATATCAATATCTCATCACTTTTTCATATAATTGACAAAACACTGAGGCTATATCTGCCCCGCAGGCACATCATTTTAAAAAGGCCCATGTCTTATGTTAGAACGCCGCTGTCTAGTTGAGATGTTAGTATATTATCATGGCATTCTTCATGGTTTATAGCTCTTTATGTTTTCCTTTTTTGTGAGGGGGAAAAAGACCTTTGCAGGTTCTTCTCACATCTATTCAGTTCCTACACTGCGCAAGCACATGAAAACTGAGGCACTCATCCACTTTAACCCAGTGGGAATTGTGGGTGATGTATTTGTACCACTTTTCACTTATTCTTGTCTCTTTCTACACAGCGTATATCTGTGTGGTTTGCATCACTCTAACTATAAAACGACCAAAACCCTGGACAAACATGACCACAATACATTAGACTAAGAGCTAAAACTTTAAAATAATAAGAAAAAATAATAAAAATAATGTTTTAGGTGCTGTAAGAAAGCTTAAAAAAATCTACCTGCAAAGCTACCTTTAACAATGTTTGCAGGAGTATTAAGGAAAAGCTGTTTTAAAGACAAAGGGTGGTCACCCCAAATATAGTTGATTAAAACATAATGATGGCATTAGTTGTGGAAAACATCCATATGTTTATATAAATGCACTTTTCACAGTATACCGTATTGATCAGGTAGGTTTTTCAGCTACCTTGGAGGGGAAGAATTTCATTTGATTACAAAATTTGTTAATTTGTACTGACACTGTAGCAAAATTGATATAACATTTCTGTAACCTTATATGCCTCAGACCAATATTATATATATATTATATATATATATATATATATATATATATTTTATATATGGTAAGTGTGTGTGTGTATATATCGCTTTTCCC
>JBAJNP010014741.1:0-10651 GCA_036877545.1 Yasuhikotakia modesta | reverse complement strand
ACACACACACAGCTCTAGAGACCTTTCTGCATGATGAGACATAAAAATCTTGTCAGCATTCACCAAGACAAATAATCAATCGCACAACTCCCTGCTGTTCTCATGAATTCACAATGACTCCTCCTCTAATATTTTCCACATTGGATGAAAAATGAATGACATCTCACCCCAACTTCACTATAATGTATCAGCAATAAGTCATTTCTCACATTTAGTGAAATTGAATCCCTCCTGAGTGATTCCCCTTGATAAATCAAAGACACAGACAGCATTGCTCATATATTATAACACGGTGACTGTGGAGTCCATGAGGTGATTCAAGTTAATTGTTTTTACAAAAACAATGTATCACTTTTGAGTTGTCAGAAAAACCAGAACCTCTTTCTGTCATGCTTTCTAGACTGTCGGTGGTCAATTAAACAGTTTCAAATGGCTTAACTTGTATCACTGGAATGGCATTTAGATCTATCTAGCAGATGAAAACAGTTTATTGCTAATTAAAAACAAATGATGGTGGCCTTATGCAAACAGACAAGAATACTCCACTAAACTGACCTGTTACTTAACACGCTACAACAGACTCTGCCAGTAGAGCTTTAGCGAGCGTCTTAGGCAGGGGTCTTAATGTGACACGGGGTGACAGGGGTCTTGTGAACCCAGCTGGTCTCCAGCACAATGGGGATCAAGAGAACACATGACCAGACCTGACAAGCTTTATGTTAAAACATGCCCACATAGAATACAGCGAGTATCAAAGACAGAGACAAACTACTGTAGTCCAATAGCCACTTCCATAAGACCCTTACTAACTCTCTTAGGGCCCTAATAATCACTCCTAATTTAGTAATGGGTACATATCTATTAAACACATGGAAAAATCCAGGCTAATATTGTTCATATAATGAAAGTGGGTGGTGACAAGGTATATCTGTGGTCCCCATTTACTTCCACTGTATAAAAAATAACAGCATGGAAATTCTGCTATAAATAACTGCTTTTGTGTTGCGCTGAGGAAAGTCGTATGGGTTTGAGGTAACGTGAGGGTGAGGAAACGATGACAGAGTCTTCATTTTTGGGTCAACGTTCCCTTTGAGTTTTTTGCCAAAGACGGACAACTTTTGGTTGAGCTAAGCAAAATTCTGGAGCCGGCCAGTTTGGAAAGATGGAAAATACGACTTGGATCTTTTCCCATGATGGAAGTTCAGATTAACTTATTTTACAGATGTTCATACTTATGACACTGATTCTGAGAATCCACTTTCAGGCCCAATGAACCGAACCGGCTTTATGAGATGTTTCTGTTATCAGAGAGTCAGTTGACTGGACTGATGCTAATGCTGTGGCGCTTACATAAACAACAGTCCACATGTCAGGTGATATTAAGGCTTTCATTTTCCCTGAGGATGCAGCGGTGCAAAAATATATGGAACATGCAAGACTTATTCATTCACAATCACCAGAAGCTACACGGCTAATAGGGAATGTTTCTAGAAAGTTGGCTAATGTTTTCTAAAAGGTCTGTCAAAGTTAATAAAAACATTCTTTTGTTATTTATATCCATCAAAACATTAAGTTGTTCTTCAACTATTCAATATTATCCATCAGTCATAAATAAGGTAACAGTTCAGTGCGTCCAGAAAATCCTCAATCATTGTTTGCAGACGCATTTAAATGATTCACTTTAACATGAGAACCAGTAATGTGCCCGACTAAAAATCCAACTGAATCAGGCCCAGGCGGATCTGTGGAATTGGTTTATATTTCCTCTGCTGGTTTTTATGGGAATCTGCGAAACAGATTTCAACATATGTAAATACGAACTGAGCTGAGAGTGTTAAACTGATTGCTAGCCGAAAGCATAATCAAATTAGCCAAAACATTCAATAGATGAAAACGCAAGCCAAGGGGACGCACAGAACTTTGTGAACGACAGTCGTTCCAATTCTGCAAAACTCTTTGGAGCTTTCTGGAAAAAAAGCCTTGTGAATGCTAAAACAAAACTTCAAAGTGCCAATAAAAAAGCGCAACGCCAACGCAGTAAAATACCGCTAGACATAAAGCGAGAACAAACGTGCTAAAATGACGCCACAAACTGCCACAAAAAATGGTGTTAATGCAGTTGTGCTAATTAGTAAAGTAAGAAAAATCTAATTTAATTACACCAATTTAATAGCAAGCTCATGGTCTTTAAACCACAGTGGCTAAAATTACAGCCAATACGTTTACTGGGCTGGAACAAAGAGTGTAACGTTACAAAGCTGCTGTCGTCAGACTTACCACCCTGCTGTGAGGAGCTGGCAGATCACACACACTTACCTACAACAGAGAAAAAATGTATTTAGTCACCAATGCACATGAACATACAGTATACATACCTGTACAATACACACACACACACACACGCATTTATAAAGAGGGAGAGGCAGGGCAATAATGGCTGCCTCTGTGTATTCCTGCCCAGACATCCTATTGTACAGTTTAGCAAAAGGATTCTATGACAAAAGTACAGTATTTGCAGACATCCACAAATTCTCTATTAAATTCCCAACTTCCTATGCTTTCACTGACCGCATGCCAGCGGAAAACACACTTTTATTTCAGCACAATAGCAGGAAGGGACTAATTCCACAGTTAATCCAGACAGAACAGAGACGGACAGACAGCATGGACTCTCTCGCGCTTATCAGCTACACTATAACCAGAGACAGGACAGCAATCAGCAGAGAAAGAGATTACAAAGACGATTTCCTTCTCTCTGTATATCCGAGGCCCATCCCAAAAAGGAAAACAGAAATGGACAAATTTAGCCCTTCACTTTCTGTGGACAATAATAAAAAATGATTCTGAAGACTATTATAACACATGCCTGTCTTCTTCAATGAAATTGTGATGCTGCAAAATGCTGCCATTTTTACCTGAACAACGAAACAACAAACAAGCGATCAAGCAAATTTAAGATTTATCAAAGATCATTCTGTCAGCATTTTACAAATATTATTTTATGAATGTTAATTTTTTGCCTCAGTAAGTGCAATACCTACTAAACCATTATGGTGAAGTGCAAATTATATTACTGTCACAGACCATTTAAACTGTAAGTTAATCTGTAAATCCACTGAAGTGGAGTGTTGAAACCTCAGAGAATGACATCACTTTACGGTCAAAAATACCCTTTGACACACGTTTGTAACTACTTGGTCCACCAGTGTGGATCCATTAGTGTGAACACTAGGCCTCAGCCCTGAGTAACAGACTAAGGAATTTTAAAAGCACTGTTACACTGATGGATGGTGAGTATGTGCATGTCTGGATTATTAGCATATAAACTGACGCATTTGTAACTGTCCTGGTGTTAGACGCAAGCACACAGTGGTCTGCGGTGGTCTCTCCTGCTGGGTGGAGGGACGCCTGTGAAGATGCAGGGCTGAAAAGAGACACATTGATTAGTCAGTGAACTGCTAATGTGTTAATGTGGAGCACATCTAACACAGCATGAGGTTCTTGCAGGAGGAACGAGGAACAGTCTGGATCTCCAGATCTCTCATTCTGATCAATAATTAAGCAGCAGACGTCCACTAATGAAGACCTGATGCTATTCAGGAGAAACCTGTCAGCTGAAGATCTATGGCCCTCACGCAAATATTTTTATAAATTTTAGCCTTTCTAACCATCTCTCATCTACCTTTCTGTTCTTCGGTTACAGTTAAACGCTCCTATTTTTCCTTTGTTCCATTGTTCAACACTTTTCACTTTGAAGCCTAATTAATGGTCTTTTTTCCCTGGTAATTTTCCACCTTTTAATATTTGATGTGCTTTAATAAAAATACAAAGAGCAAATGTGTGGAAAGCACAGGATAATATCCTCATTCTTTAATAATTAAAAACAATCTCGCCAAATTCAATTTTGTTATAGATTTAAGATTTCATGTTCAGATGGAATAATTTCATCTGCATTAAGCAACGATCCATCATTTTTCATATTCTGTTTAGATTAAATAAAGTAATTCGTGGAACAGACCGAAAAACCACCCGGTTATGAGCTGTTGATTATCAGCAATCATTATCTGCCTCAAATTTCCATAGTGGTTCATTCATAATGATGTTTGAGCCGTGATTGGCTGAGTAAAACTGATGAGCCGTGATTGGCTGAGAATAGCTGATGAGTTTTTCTCCTCTCTTGGGTTCCAGATGTTTGCATATGTCTCAGATCAGCAGATAACACATCAATAAAGCTCAAGGTGGAGAATGACAGGAGCAGTGAGGGCTGTTAGCGATCTCATGAATCAGTCTGCCAGCTCTCTTCCTCTCTCTCCATCAATATCTCTCGCTCTCCTGTCCTCCATCAGGCCAGAGTTTAATGTTGCTCATTAATCAGTGAGCAGATACGTCTGTAACAAAAGCCAGTTGGTCGCAAACTTATCTGTTCTTTAACTGAGCAGAACTTAAAGGTGTGTTCTCAATAATGGGTCGGTTCTGACACCTAGAAACATTATGATTACTATTTGGCTATTTTGGCTATTTTGAGATTAATGCTAGTGACGGATTGGCTAATGGCTGGAGAAATGCATTATATTTACAAAAAAAAACAACTTACCAATAGCTTTATTATTCAACTATTTTTTGTTTTTATATATCTGTTAGTGAGCTAGTGAGAGTATTTTTTAAAGAGACACATCTGATTACGGCCGGCCTCATAAGAACTGCTTACGACCCTGATGGGAATAAATCTGCTGATATTTAAGGTTAAACCCAAAAAAAGCCTGAGGAGAAAAATTTACAAGCTCAAAACATGCCTAAGCAAGTTTTCAGCTTGACCTGCAGCGTGTGGCGTGACAGAGCTCTCCGTTAGCACTGACTAGCAATGATCCTTTATTCACGTGCAACGTTATTTCAACCATTTATCAAACCAAACTGCGGCATGTTTGACAATCTGTAGGTTCCTCCCTTTCATCAGAGCATCAAACGTCTGACTGCCAGAAGACACACAGAACACCAATGAAGGCTGTTAATGGTTTTAAACAAGCTTAAAACATACAGGAGGGAATCATTAAAATGAAATTGCACCCGCTGATAGAGCGGTTTATTCACACTCTCTGCATTAAACAGCCAGCTCACATTATCACATGCATTCATTCTGGGTGGTTAGCAACTACGGTTTTTGTGCTGAAATACCAAATACAAAAAATAGCACAACGGTTTAATGAATTCACCCCACAAACAAAAACAGCCTGTGTGCAAAACCCTGTAATCTTTCCACAGAAATTCCACACAAAAATAGGTAAAGGGAAAATTTAGGGGAAAGCGATCGAGAAAGAACAGCAGAGCCAAAATCTACGCTAGCGCTCCGAGGTTTCCTGAAGAAAATAGCTGGTAACAAGAACACAGAGGTTATAAATTGTTTTCAGTCCTGGTAACTGTGGCATTTTGGCAAGGATATACACGTTTCTGCCCTGAGGCCTGACTGAGGAAAGGGCTCTTCAAGCTGAAGACATCTACAATAAACACCATTCCAAGCCCTCTGCTCAGAGTTCGCTATGTGGGCTGCATGTCACACTACAGACGTGCGCCTCAGGCCGCTAGAAGCTCATCTTCAGCTGAATTTCCTGCTTACTCTGAAGCATTTTTTCTTGCGTGAGTGTGTGTGTGTGTGTGGCACAGCCTCAGGACATTTCACTGCTGGCTGTTGGATGCTTCATCCAGGACCTCAAACATCTTGAGCTAATGACTGAAGCATCTATCACTCCAGCACAGAAGAGAGAGAGAGAGACAGAGAAACCGCCATTGGAAGATTTCTACTCACACGCACAACCTAAAGATCTGAGAAAATAATCATATAAAAGGATAGTTTGTAAATGTTTTAGTCAAAAGTTATAAATCTAAAGACCCCGCCCACAACAATATATGAAGCCACACCCCTACTTACAATTTCTAGCCATTAAAATCTTCTACAGCTTGGCATTTGTTGTACTGGCCCTGAACAACAATAAGAGCACAAGCAAATGTTACATTAAATGACGTGGTTGTGAGGCACAGAGGCATGACTGTGAAGCTCATAGACCATCAGGAAGAAAGTTCCTGGCATAAAATCAACATATTCCAGCAAAACATCAGCGGATTGATGTTGCTTTATGCCATACGGTCACATGTGTTGGGTTTCGCCGATCAATCACTTCACTTGGAATAAAACAGAGCGTCACTCCATCTGTCCAGATCAGAATATGATTGTGATTCAAAGCAGGAACCCGTGATGAAACCTGTCTGCTCTTCCACAGCATCATCTGCAGTATCTTCAGACTGTCAGCTGCAGCAGAGACGGGAAACACAGAGCAGATAACAGGAAGATAAACAACATGAAAGGCCAAACTAAGATCTAAAGCTTCTCCACTGATGTCGGTCTACATTTCACTGTTACTGTGTGTGTGAGTGAGAGAGAGAGGAGAGAGAGAGACCATTATTAGACATGGAGTAAAACATAATGGGCTGGAACGCATGAACATCTCAAACACTCCATACATTTTTTCCAAAAAGTTACCCATAAATCAACAGCATTCCATTATGGAATGACGACTGGTTTGACCTTTGACCCATTCAGTAGAAAGAAAAAAAGTCTCCATAACCGAGTGCCTGAGGGAGTTTCTGGCATTTTGCCCCCGCTCACCCCCCCTCCTTTTTTCCTACATTTCTAATTCACTCTCTTTTTGAAAGGTCAGAAATCTCTGCCCGTCTATGACGACTCCTCATAAAAAAGCAGATCAGGCCAAAGTCACATGGATAATTTTAAGGTCAGATGTTATCTAGGCTGCCAGCCGCACGACAGAGCAACACTGCTAACGGCTTGATCTATACACAAATAAACCTTCAACGTCGCTAAACAAGGCCAGTTCTGACTAAACCCCTCAGATCTGTTCACATCTCAGGCCGTGCCAGAACTGACTGTGACACTGAAGCTACCAAAGGCAAAACAGAGAAAAAAGTTTTGACTTTGACTGACTTTCCTGGACTTTTACAGTCCTTCAGTTTCAGTATTTTATAGACAACAGGCCAGAGAAACAAACAATGACTTTCTCTCTAATTTAAAACAATAAATCCACAGGGCTGATGCGTCAAACCCTGGCTGTCAAAACACAAGGCAAACAACATACAACAGAAAGTGACACAGTGCTACCACACACAGATGAGGTTGACAGGGTTTTGAACACGGGCTTGAACACTTGCACCAACACTTTAAACTGGTGTTGACTTCACTGATTTCAGAGGAATAACATTGCTGCACTTTCTATAAAAAACAGGCCTCACTGAAAGCTTAGAAACATGAAATGCAAGCTGCTGCTTTAAACAGATATAAACGTGATGGATGTTTGATGGGCGACTGGTAAAGCGCTTTAAAGCACTTATGCTGAATTCATTGTGCTATTGTTTATTTAAAATTTTTTCGCTTGCAGCGCTTGTGCATTTTAATTTAAGTTCACCATTTCTTTTTCTGTGTTTGTTAAGAAAATAGAGGCTGGCACTAAAACATTAATCACACGCTGAGGAAATAGTAATAATAATATTTTTCCTGTCTTCTGCCTTTCACTACACAGTTTAGGACAGGCGCTAAAACTGCAATCCGTAAGTTTTCTTTGGCTGAAAATAAACATAAATCAGTTGTTGAGCAAGAACATGACAGATCTGTGTTCAACATAATCAATTTATCTTAACCAGGTTCCCTGTTGATTTTAATACTGATTTATGATTTGAGCTCTCAGGTGCAACATCCAAGGAAATGCTTTATTTGACTTAAACTTATATGTAAAGTAACCTGCAGTTTTACTTTTCAAACAGAGGTAGCAGCAAAGAGACAACAGTTAAGGTTTAAACTGCAGCTTTAAAAGCCATGCACTGTGAGCACTCTTGTGGTGCCACTAACTACTAACCAATCTCTATTGTCATGACATCACTTCCTGTTTATGAGGCTGATTAATCACTTGGCATTTACAGCTCAGGTGGGCAAAAAACAACTTTTTCCACAAAGCTCCTGAGCTAAAGGTTATTACTGTACGCAGTTGTGTTCTAACTGAAACAAAATCTACACTTACGCCACAACATGTGAACTGATCTTTTCTACTGTTAATCTAAATGAAAAGCACATATAATATTTCAGTGAATTACTGAAATTCAGGTGAGCTTTATTAACCTCAGATTATCAACCCCTGGAGCGCAAAATTAGTCTGCCATTATACCACCTTTATATCACTGCAGCAGCCTCACAGATCACAGATCAGCCACTATCTTCCCCTCTAATGCTCCTGAACTCCATCTGAACTGATACAGGCCTCATTAACTCAATTAAGACAGTAATTACTGCTCTGAGATCAGCCGCATAATTACCTGATTGTTTGATTGGGAAATCTTCCTAGCGCTGCAGATGTCCGGAAGAAATGGCTAAATTGAGACAGTAGATCATGTTTTACTCTGTGAGAAACGGTCAAAATAGATGATAGCTGTAAGAACGAAAGAATAGCAACGATCTTATTCTCAAATCTTAACAGGCTACCTGCAAACTGAAGCCTTTTGTCCCAAAGACAGATAAAAGAGGGAAAAAGCTAATTACGGATTACTTAGATACCTTCTAAAGTTAGAATCGGCCTCAAGCTAAAAGAACAATTTCCCAGTTCACTGAAATTAATGGAGATAATTTGAAAGAGGTAATCTGATATGATTCAGCATACAGACACATCAGGAACACACACAGAACAAGGAGAGAAAAATAGAAATCAGATTATTAAACGATAGTGCACAAAGATGGTTGTTTATTGAAGGCAAATAGGATGTTTAAAGGTAAATAATACATGTAAGATATTAATGCTTAACAAAATGTATCAGTACAGATTTTACATCACAAAATGTGTAACTTTTTTTGTGAAAGTAACCCAACCTGAGAAAATATCCTTTCTTTAATGAAACTTTATTTCTATACATATTTCTATACATGACGCCAGTCAAATTGCTAGACTTTACTAGAAACTGTTTTACATATAATAGTTCCACTATTTCTGCCAGTCTAAACACATCTGAAGACAATCTGACACCAAAATACCTGATTTCCCTCCAAAAATCAGATGGCAGGCTTATCTACAATCTGTGAGAGATCCATCATTTTGGTCTATTACAAATGTTTTGTATTGCAAATTCATTGCAAACATTTCTTTTTTTACCTGCTCATTTACTTAAAAACACTGAGCAATAATGATTTCAGCAGTGAGGGGAGTTTGTAGCAGCACAGAAAATGATGGTTCACACTTGAACGCTTCTTAACTTTATAATTGACTCTAATAATTCACTTTTACCTGAGCTGAACCGTTTCCCAGCAGTTTCTGCATTACTGCACGACAAACTCTGTTTCTTCAGTTCTCGGTGCAGACACACCCTGTGATATTTTTACCTTCTGAATACTTGTGTAAAAAACACAGAGAAAGTGAATCAGTAAAGCTAAAAAGCAGTGAATGTGTGTCAAATTCGCTATTTGTACCTGAGACAACAGCTGCGTCTCCAAATGAGCCTCACCACAGTCCAACGCATTAATGCTGCAGCCAAGACAGTTATTAAGATGAGACAGAACACACATTCAACTCACATCTTACTGCATGCAATGACAGATCATGAGTCCCAGACTGTGTCTTACTGTCTAAAAGTTCCCCTTTTTGATTAATATTAACATTCAAGTAACTATTATACAACTATGTTGTGCTGACTGCCTCCTCAGCACAGTAGGCAGGCTTTAATGCATTCACTGGTAATCAGCCAATCACAGCAACAGGAAGTTATTACCTCATGTGACTTGTTCCCACCTCCCTCACATTTTGAAACTTAATGAAAGCACAAGGGAGGTAAAAAAAAAAGAAAAAAAGAGACCCTGCTACCATCTACACCTTTATTCACTGTAGGTCAATGTTGGGCAGCGTTGCTTAAGTGTTTCACAGAACTTTTGATCTCATAGCACATGACTCCTCACACCGAACGCTCTGCTACTCCAAAAGATTTCTGGGAAATCGTGTGTTTTCATAAAGAAGCTCGTTTCACTAATGAGCCGGCGATCCGTCTTGCCACGGTCGGATCTAATGCCCCCAGACAAGAGATTATCTTCAGATTTCTTCAAAAGCACCCGGCTGAATTTCTATCACAGCTGTTCACCAAACAACACTATTTTTAACTGGAGCCAATTTATGCCGCCACATTAGCATACAAGCCTGCTGGGATCAATAGTTTTCCGGCACATCAGACTAGCTGTACAGATGCAGTTACTGTGATGGCGCTTTTAAAGAGGATCTGGAGAACTGCTAGACTTTGAGACAGATTTGATTTCGTTACAGGGCGAAAACCCTGTTGGACAGCTAATCATTTGAACTGGGAGTAAGTGTGAAATCTACATGACCAACGTTAAACACAAGCTGACTCCTTATGCCTATAAACAACACACACATTTACTTATTTGTCTAAATGGGGACATGCTATGGACTTCTGTTGTTTTTAAACACAGCTAGTTATAAACAATATAAACCTAAAATTAACTCACTAACCCACACTGTAAACATTGAAAACACACATACAGGCACACACACAGACACATAATATATAATGCAGGATGTATTTCCCTTTCATGTGTACAAAA
>JBAJNP010014740.1:0-10652 GCA_036877545.1 Yasuhikotakia modesta | reverse complement strand
GGAGCAGTGGGCAGCTATCCCTGCAGCGCCCGGGGAGCAATGGTGGGCTCTGACGAAGTTTACAGTGGTGGTCAGACAGATGCTGTTAGTGTGAGACTTCTGCTCACAGTGTGTTTATCCTCTGAGTGCGCGCTGAGGGAATCGAGCGGCCCCAAAACACTGAGAGACTCTTTGATGTGAAACCAGGCTGATCGTCCCTGATGCCACAGAGAGAGAGATACACTTTAAAACATCAGTGATCTGCTCCACTGGAGAGCAGAGTGACGGATACACACACATATTCAGACACACATTTCTCATACATTTAAGCTCTGGCTCCTATCTAGCAGCTGTCTTGCAATTAAGGCCACACATGTAGTGCTCTGTGTGTGTGAAGTAGCTTCTGAATGGAGGGTTTAATGAGGGATTAGTTATTGTTTTGTTGCAGTGTTTTCTGAATGACCCTGGATACATGCAGTGTTCATGCTAGTTGTTTGACAAACATAAGATATAGACAATATAATAAGAGTGTGTGTGTGTGTGTGTGTGTGTGTCAGGAATCTGAAGGAACATTGCCCAATCTTCTGGTGCTGTGTGGAGATCACGGCATGTCTGAAACTGGCAGCCACGGTGGCTCATCGGAGGCAGAAACCAACACGCCCCTTGTGCTCATTAGCCCCGCCTTCAGGAGGAAAGGTGAGGTGCGGGTTTCTGTCAGGTGGTCTTGGGTGGGTTTATTTTTCTCCGTTAAGCCTCTTAGGTAGCAATAAATGACATTATTTTTCAGTGTTGTGAAGGAAAGGTTACTTCAGTTCCTTTGCAAACGCAAAAGTTACGTGACTGTTTGAAGTTCAGGAGAAAGAAATAATATATTGATTTTCTAACTGCAAAGTTTCTCAGCTGAAGCTATTTTAAGCTGGGCTGTATATTTGATGTCTTAGTTCTCCTCAGGTCGGTCGTGTCTATTGACCGAAACCTCTCCCACATTTGCTAATCCATATTCAATAATTTCAGTATGTCAGTTACCTCAGGCGAACAGGTATTGTGGCTCTAATAGTGTTTGGCCCCCGGCAGACGTGTCTTCATCCAGCTTTAAACAGACTGACAGAAGCACCTCTTATTTCACCGGGGTTGTACTGTGACGCTCAGCTGATGTACAAGTTAATGATGTTTCTCTCCTTCTGCTGCAGGACAATGAAAGCAAAAGCTCACTGTCTTCAGTGATGTCTTCCCAAAATCAAACGTTTGTCTCTGCAAGCGTAAAGCAAACAGAATTCTCAGCAGTGATTAAAAACTCATGACACCGTGCTTAAAAGAAGCTGTACAGCAAAACTATGCATATTTTTCAAAACTATAAATTTATGACTATATTTTTAGAATATGGAAGCTATACGAACATCTGTTTGGTGGATAATTGAACCGTTGTTGCATTTTAAGTACCTTCTAAGAGTTGTTTTATGCACAAAAACAGCTTTTTTTAAAAACAGACACCATAAACATTTTTCAAATAATCATGGACGTAATCTCTAAGCACTGATAAACTGACTTTACAAACAGGAACATTGTGTTTCTAAAGTTTATTCTACACTTTTGTAGCTTTTTAAGTTGGGTTTCCTTCACCAAAAACAATTAATATAGTTTGACTGGCATGTTTAACTTGTGTTACTGTACCTTTAAGTCTTTATGTGTGTGTTTTCCGTTGTCATTGGCTAACGTTTGCACATGTGAGATGTGAGTGGATGTGTTTGATGCATAAATGAATGTTAATGATCTTATGAATGTCATGTCTGCGGTTTGATGACTTCACTGACATGCTTTATCTCAGTTTTTGCTAGATTAGCATATCTGCAAGTAAATATCAGCGCTCGCAAGACAGCAAAAGAAATTTGAGAATATTTGTGTAAGATTAAGTTTCAGGCTTTATGGTCTCAACATTTCTGACTAATATATGAAAGTCTTTTCTAATATGTGAAAAACTCTCTTATCTCGCATACAATTGCAGAGTTGTTCTCTGTGCATCACATCGCAAATTTCTGTGAGCGTCTGATTGCATTATAGAAATGCTACAGTGAGTCGCCGGATGATTTTACGCCCCACGAGTTTTAAATTAGCTGCAGATTCATCTCTGTCTTATAGTATGAAGCATTAATTCATTTTCTCCTCACTGTTTCATAATGGATTCATTTGCATGGAGTCCAGTTTCTAACTGATTGTGACACACACACACACACAGCAGTTTTCACACTGAGCGTGTGATGTAGTTCACACAGTCTGCACATGATATGCTCACAACCATGTGACTGTGTGTGAATAAACACACACACACACACATTATACTCACACCCTTGAGTTTTAGAGAATCAGTGTGAGACATGCTCATTATCCACATACACTCATCCCTATCCTCTCTGTCTCTCTCTCTCTTATAAATGAAAGTGTGGACTGACAGCATCTGTCTACACCAGACTGTCAGGGTGCATGTGATAATTGTTTCTTTTCCTGCCTGATCTATTTTTGTGATCTCTTACTAATTTACACACAAACAAACACACACACACACACACACACACACACAATCCCTCTCCCTCTTTTTCCCCCCCTCTATCTCTCACTCTCTCTCTCTTAGCACTCTGCTTATTAAAAGATTAGATTATATTCAGTGCAGAAACAGAACGTGAGTGTTTCCTGCCAACCTCATCACCTCTGACACGCCCATGGTCCATTCATCTCATCCATCCATCTAGAACCTTCACAGGTTCCTGACAGCTGCTGTTCAGCATACACAGTCTGTAGTCTTAATATCACGGAGGATGTTTATAGTCTTGAGAACTGTCCAGTGTTGTTTTAACAGCATGAATGAGTTTGACTCAAGAGAAGTTTCACGCATCTCCTCTGCTTGAAGACTTGCTGTCCATCTTCATGGCTTGTGTTCCTTGTTTTCTGTTGCAGCTGGATTTGAGGAGCCTGGAGTTCTGGAGCAGGTGGATCTTGCGCCTACCCTGGCCCTGTCTCTGGGGTTGCCCATCCCTCAGAACAGCGTGGGCCGGCTAATCCCCCCCGTGTTTGAGGAACTTCCTCTCAGAGATCAGCTCCGTCTTCTGCAGCTCAATGGACACCAGCTCAGCCAGCTTCTGCAGAACAGCAACCCCACCTTCCACAAGGGTGGGTTCACAAACACCTGCATATATTACAAGTGTTAATGGCTTCCAAAGCTTCAGATGGCCAAGAGCTAATCTGATGTGGGCTACACAGCTAGTTCTAGGTTCAAATGTAGTTTCAGGCTCAGTTTGGTTTAGGTTTCATTTAGCTTTTAATAGCTTGAGTAGCTAAGAGTGCAATATCGACTTGGGTCCGAGGGCAGCCATCACTTGGCCATACAGCCATCCATACAGATTGTGAGTTTACACCCTTTAGCTTCTTCTGTATAAGAGACAGAAAGCATCACTTCTTAGAATAACGAAGGCTATAAGAACTAGGTTATTAGTTCCCTAAAAGAATGAGTTAATTGGTTTTCTGCGTGTGTTGTGTGTTGTGTTTGCACATGGAGCGGGTGTGAAAACATGTCAGTGTTTTGTGTTTGTGTGTTGTTCTGCTTGTCAGAACATATGAGAGTCTGAGATCTCTAGGGAGGGAGAACATGGCTCAGGATCAGAGGAACAGAACACAGAATGTTCTGCATTATTTCATCGGTGCCAGTGTTGGTGATTTGGCAAGAAATCTCAACTTTCCCTCCATTGGTGTTCTGCACAAGTAAGGTGTTGTGATTGGTTGGTATGGTGTTGTTCCCGCCTCTCCTCCACTGTGATTTGACGGCTCTGTAAAAATGGCATTGATGAGACTAACATTTTACAATAAAATTGAACATTTTTCTGAAAAAATCCAAAAGCATTTGGCGCTCAGCATGTAATTTACATTCAATGCCCCGTTGGCTGCTGGCGTTCCTGAAACGCTTCAGAAAAAACACTGGCCTCAGGAAAAAACACTATATTGAACATACAGCTGTAGGATGAATTAAAACCCAGACTGCGAGTCAAACCCCAGTCACCTAACATCAGAGTGTGACATCACTGATGCTCTGAAACCCTTGCTAAATATCATGACCACCAATCAGATTTGAGTGTTAGGTTCAGTGCCGATGTCGGGGTTGACACTGGTTTAGTGGTTGATTTATTTCCCTCTAGTGTAACAGGTAGGTTATGGTTATGGTTAGGGAATTGGATTGCAACTTCATTTTTTATTAGAGTTGTCATTTCAGGAGCAACAAAGGAACTTGCCTAACTCAGCAAAAGCAGGAAATGTCAAGACTGTGTGTAGATGCTGTTATGTGTAGTACTGTAGTGTAGTTAGCATTAGAGGTCTCTGTTTTCTCGTTTGTTCCTGTATGTTTCTCTCTCTGTGTGTCGGTGAGTTGAAACCTCTCCATCAGTCTTTTGCAGTTTAATGAAGCAGTTAATTAAACTGAAGATTAAGGGGAGAATCAGTCATCAGTTTTTCTGTGTACAGTGACCTAAAAACAAAATGACAGGCTTTCTCAAGATAACCTTTTAAATCCCACAGCAGTGTACAGAGACCACATAATAAAGATTGAAAATTAAAACGCAACATACAAGGTGTGTGTGGAGACTGGGTTTGAAATTGAATACTTCTGCATGCTGAACAGAAAGTAATTTATATTCTTTTAAAAACACAGAAATTACTGTGTGCAGTAAGTTTTTAAAAAAAACTGTGTTCTTACTTATTGTCACCTGACAAGCTGAAGGTGTGTGATAACACATCTGTCATTATGACAGAGTCCTGAGAAGACACACACACACACACACACAAACCTATCCATCTATCTCTCTGTTGTTGTATGTAGTACACAAGCGTGTGCACCATTGTTGTTCAGCATTATTTGGGAATCAAACAGATGATAATCACAGCTGACAGTCCATTAGGTTTTTACCAAACTCCAGCTCTGTGATCAATACAGTAAATTAAAGCTTCATTAGCGGGCGGCAGCAGTTCTGAGAGAGAAGTCCTTTTATTCAGAGTTCAAACTTGACCGTCACGCTTCCTGTTTGTCTGGAACGCTTTCTTAATGCCGCTGCTGCTGTAATGAGCGCCGGTGTCACACTTACACTCATAATAACCTCATGTTTCACTGTCATACCATCGCTTAACAGTTGACATGAATACATGAGCTGTTACAGCTTAACTGTGTCATTGATTAATCACAGTGCAGTTATGAATTCATTCATAAAAGAGCAGTTCGTGTTAAAAAGCCTTTAATGCCCTGAGTTAACCAGTTACACGCTGTAATTGTGTCATTCATCACGTTTGTCTGAGGGTAACATGTTCAGGTTTATCAGATAAACGTGTTTAATGCTCACACAGACAGACGGGTTAAAGAAGCTGCTTTGATGCTGGAGGAGAGACTGGCTGTCTGGGAGAGAGATATAAAGGATTGGACGGGTCTCGCATGGCCTGGAGGAGCATGTGTGTGACTGCATCCCAAATCACGAATTATTCCTCAGAAATAGTGTGTGAGATTAAAAAGCCCTGCTCCCAGGATCTCCAGAATAACAAAAGTGCCTGTTATGCTGTTACCAGTGTCATTTTGGAAGAATGCTGTGTGTGTGTGTGTGTGTGTGTGTGTGTGTGTGTGCGAGTGTGTATGTGTGTGGTTTACAAGAACACAAATGTGTACTTGTGAGTGAGTGTGTGTAATGAATGAGAGAGCGAGACAGGCAGCGAGACAGGCAGTGAGACAGGTCCTGACGCGTCTGTGATGTATTAGGCAGACGTGTGTGTGAGCTCAGCCTGATATCCTGCTGTGAGGGTCATTAACCTTTTTCTGCTTTAAAATACAGACACCGTCCCTGAAACCTGTTTCTAATGCAAAACCTTCCTGACGTGTCTTCATAGCACACGCTCTGTTCTGAGACCTGCTGATAACTCATTATTTCTGTCTCATTCTGTCGGCAGAGGACAGTTACGAGCTGTTCCGTGTGGCTGAGAAGTCTCATGGCAGCTGGGTGAAGCTCTACGTGGATGGAAACACCTCAGAGGTTCTCAGTAACATGGGCAGGAAAGTTCTGAGGCAATATCTGGAGGCTCTGAAGGCCATGAGTTCAGCCCTCAGCAAACAGCTGGGCAAATACGACATGTACTCCATGATCATGGGCATGTTGCTCGTTCTTCAGGTGAGAGACACGGCTGACAAACAACAAAACATTATTAGTCCAGTCCCTGATTCTTACTGCATTTGAAAGATGCTTTTATCCAAAGCAACTGAAAACACACCTGTTGTGAATGAATTTGGTCAATTACCTGTGCTACATTAATTGTGGAGTGGCTAGCAATAGCAGACTAGCATTGAAAACATGAGAGCCAGCCCTCCCTTTAAAGAGATCTCTAAAGCCATGCCTCCAACACGTGAACGTGTACATCATTTGACTCTTTGGATAAAAGCACCTTCTAACTGGTTAAATGTAAACTCACGATGCCACATGTATTCATACACACCAGTACATGTGTTTTATTGGAATTTGTTGTCCTTGTTGACTAAAAATGATACACAACAGTACAGTGTAGAATGAGCTGCACTGTCATCATTCGGCTGGTTTTTGTGCGTGTCGGATGAAATGAGGATGAAATGAGGTGTCTGCTGTGAGTGAGGTCTGTATGTTACTCTTTTTCCTCCACTGGGCCTGTAATGGGAACAGCAGTGAGACGTGAGCTGAGTTCAGAGGTCTCTGTGAAGGAGGGTCTGTGTCTGAGGTTGAAGGACTGCAGTCGTTCCTCTCGTTTACACCCCTCACCCTGCCAAACTCATTAGAGCTTAATTAGTCCCTCTCTTCTCTCTAATTAACAATGAAGAACTCGCCAGCCCTCGTCACACAGAGCACCTCACAGTTGGCACACAGTGTTGTGGAAACAGGAGAAATTGTCCTCCGAATTCTATCCACAATGAATTCTCTCTTTTTACAAGTTACATTTTTGCACTTTATGAAAACTGTATGAAACTTAATCCGCTTAAAGCATTCATAACTTTCTAGCGTAGAATTTGTAATTGTGATAACAATACATTTTATTTGTTTGCATCTCTCACATCACTGAAGGGCAAATTGCAGCACAAAATCATTGGAAATACATTTAATCAAAATAAAATATTTTAAACTTATAGAGAACCGGCTGTTTTGAAAAGATGTTCAGTACATCTTTTTTCAACAGTTTTTGCTACTGTACTATTTGTAAACGTACTGTTATCTGTATGTAAATGAACTCTGTGACTAACAAACCTCTAAGCAGTGTTACAGTTCACAGTCATTCATCACAGAGAGACAGGCTGCTGGATTTATACAAACCTTCTACCAGCTAAAGTCCCTCTTGTAAAGTTTGTAGATTTCTTCTATGCGTCCCTGTTACAGTATCAGGACTGTGAATTATCAACCCCAGCCAAAAACACAAATCACTTGATCCGCAGAACATTGATCCAGTCCCCTCTGAGAACCGGACAACAGAACTGATGACCTACAGGAAGACCTCAAGCCTTGTAACATTCTCAGGTTCTGTGTCCCAGTGGGTTCTGTGTCCTTTAGATCTTATGTGACTGGATGTGATATTGATTCTTCTCAGGATGTGGGACTTCACTAATATGCACTTCACCTGTGGCGGTACGGTGTTTTGTTTGCATACATATCAGTTTGGGGTTATCATTCCTCAGAAGATACATGCAGAAGATCTACAGCATTTAAAGTTTACTCTTCAAATGACAATCGTTGTTTTTAAACCTTTTAAACAAGCATTGACTGAAGTGTAATAGTTAATGTATGGAGCAGAGCTCAGCTTACACCCTGATGATTCGCACCTGCAGCAGATAATCAAGATCTCTGGGACTGAAACAGTTGGAGCTGAACTCTGCAGACCCTCAGAAACATGTATTGCAGACATATTGCAGACCTCAATGTCAGAAACAAATCTCTTTTGAGCTCACATGTTTTCATCTAAACTTTAAATGCTGTCATTTTAGCTCTGAAACCCGAGGCTGTTGTGTGTCTTTAATCACCCTGTTAAATCTAACAGTTTGTTTGCTCTGTTAAAGTTTAATACTTGAGGTGAGCTGTATAATGGGAACGTTATTTGACTCCATTGAATGCTTTAGGATTGTGTGTGTCCCCCGAGGGCGATTTCAGATGTTTAATAACACTCTCCTGAGCATCTCACCCGACTCAACAAATATACACCTGAATCCATGTTTTTAAATGATTTAAATGAATGTTGCTGTACATGAGAACAGAACAAGAAAATAATGACCTGACAGTGTCAGTCAGTTTGGTAACCGCTTCAGGCCAGCAATTAAAAAGGGAAACAATGTTTTATTAAAACACATTTCGCTTTCATTATATGATTCATTTCAGAGTGAAATCTGTGCGTGTTTGAGCAGTTTTTATTTCTCCATGGAGATTAAATTGGATTTAACGTCTGTACATTACTGTACAGTACAGCAGGCAAATGTTTCAGTGAACGTATCTCTGTTTAAGTGTCTCAAACTGTTTTTGCTCTACCAGGTGAAATCATTTTGTCAGATGTTGAAACACTGTTTTATATGTAGAGACAGCTATAAACAAGCCGCTCAGCCGCAAACGCCGTATTTATAGCCAAATTGTTTTATCTCCACCGTGCCTGATGATTAAAGGCAGAGAGGCGATTGTTTTTTTCCAAAAGCATTTTGTGTTATGCTACTTGAAAGTCTCTTGAAATCCTGATAGCACCACTAAATAAAGTGATTTATTTATATTATGTATTTATGTATCGTCTGTAGAAAGACCGCAAACATTTGTCCAATCATTGCATTTGCTCAGGATCGCGGCAGTGGCCTTTTTTAACAGACTGTAACTGACTCTCCACATTGAGTTAATTTTCCTGTTTTACCCAGAAAGCTGGTTGTTTTCTGTAAGGGTGACACATTGAGAAAATTAGCTTTAGTCACAATTTTTGACAAAGGTCGAAATGAATGGTGAGAATAAAACACCATCGGAATCATAGATGCGTCTGTCTGCAGGAGATGAGATTTCTCACAGGGCCTCCTGAGTTAGCCGAGGTACGCCGGGTAATTTTCACAGTTATTTTTCAGAGGTTGTGAGGAAAAACTAATCATAATATGCGTCTGCCACTTTTATACTAAACCACCAAGTTAAACTAGTCCTGGTGAAATTGAGCTTATTATGAATACTTGGAAAGAAACGGACGGAAAAGGTTTGATGTTATGATCATAAAATGAAAGTTGTTTTCAGGAAAAGCAAGTTTTTGTATTCCCTCTGAGTTATTTTATCTGTTAAATATTCTGTCTTCTTACCGTTAGCGTAAAGTTTTTGCCCTTTATGCTAAACCAGACCCCCATAAAGCTTTTATTGCAGATGTACGGCAGTTTCTGTGAAATATTAACAGGGCAGCGTCTGACCCCGAGCTGAGAGAAAAGTTTGAAAGTTTTGTTTTCATGTGTCTTTTCAAACATTGTTGGCAGCTCAAATGTACCGTCCCAGAGAGAAATGTTAATTAAGAAAGCCGTGAGCGAGTCAACGGAGACGAGACTTTCAAAGCTAGCATTTGACGGTCACTGTGTGGAGTCAGTGCAGGACGTGTGCAGTGTGTCCTTCACAAATCTTTCATCAGACATCTCAGAATATGAGAGACATTGTGAAGCCATTTTCTCCTGCGCTGCAGTGTCAGTTTTTTGCACAGGAAAGAGTTTATTGTGCTGTGTGTGTTTCTGAAGCAGCCCTTGATCTAATTGTAAATAAAACAAGCTGCATAAGCTGTTTTAATGCACACATAAATTATTCCACAGGACATAAAAGTTTGCGCATGTATTTTTGATGATCAGAGATGATTTTTAAGGGGTGAAATGACGGACTGTAGGGGGATTTTAACGCTTGTAATCGTTCAGAAATCTCTCTCTCTCTGTGTCTTTCCGCAGGTTTTGTTCTTGCTGCTGTTGGCTATGCCAGAGGCTCTGAGCAGAGAGGCGGTGGTCCACGTTCCTCTAGCTGCCTCTCTGCTCTCTCTCCCCTTTTACCTGCTGTGTCTGCTGGGCTCGGCGCTGCACGTCCTGATCTGCACGTCTGCTGGGGGTCTCTGCTTCCTCTGCAGCCTGCCCTGGGTCCTGGTGTTCTCCATCATTCTCTTCTCCTCTGCCCTGATGTGTGCACTGGTTACCATGGCAGCAAGGAGGATGCCCACCAGCAGTAAGACCCCCACTAAGGTGAGAGAAAAGAGGTTGGAAATCTGTCAAGCCTCAGAACTGACATATTGCAAACTCATTTCTTTAGAAACGTACGTTTTGGCTTTAAACAGCAGAGCCACCCTTCTGAAGTGGGTCCTGATTGAGGTCCAATCTCGGTGTGGGTTTTAGTGTAAACATCATTTCACTGTGTTCAGTACAAGTTAAGCTGTGTGGATGAAATCCGTGACACGCTGTTGATTAAAGGTCCAGCTTACAGGCAGGACATTTGTCCAGAACCATTTTTATGTTACGCTGGCTGAATTCTCTCAACATCCTGTTAGCGTCACTAAATGGTATAAATATATGTTTACTTTTTTGTTATGAAATATTGATAGATTAGCCATTTGTGCTACTAGGAAATGATGAAAGAAGTGGGTTTTGATTACAAAACATTAACATGTAAGTG
>JBAJNP010014739.1:0-10655 GCA_036877545.1 Yasuhikotakia modesta | reverse complement strand
ATTCATATAGAAACATATTACATAATACGTAATACGCTTATAAACATATATTATATACATGTATAGTATATACAGTATCTGTGTAAATCTTTGGATCAAAGTGCCTAATGCATAAAGGTAAATAAATTATTACTTAAGTCAACATAGAAACCATGTGAGTCTACTTTTAACTGGAGAAAAGTGCCCACCTTACAGCTGAGTACAGCTGGAGGGGGTTAACCTCGGCAAACAGCACACAACTGCTGGTAAGCAGGGAGATTACAGTACGACCGGGGCAGCGAAGCAGTATAGACTGGTAGGAGAAGCCAGGGCAGCCCGCAATCTCTCTCTAACTGTTTCCAAATGTGGGTTCTGAGTATGGGGAGTAATCAGTGTGCTGCAAACACAGAGCCCTTTGACTGCACACAACCTGAACAACTGCCCAACAGACCTGCTCCACCGCTGGCACACAGACTGTGTGTGTGAGTGAGTGAGCTGGTGTCTGAATATGCGCCTGTGTTTAGTGGGAACGCTGGATATTTTGTGCACACATGCACATGCATGTTTCCACATTGGGCATCTCTGAATGATGCACAGTTTGGAGTTCGTTACATCATGTTGCATTTGCGTTCAGTGGCTGAGGGCTGGAGGGCAGGGAATGCCAGGAAGCTCCAGCACTGTGAACCACAACCAAGAACAAACCCCCTCCAGCCTATCCACCCAAAACAGACTCCAGAAAGTGACCAGATTACCCTGTTATTGTACTGCATTGCTAAACCAAACATTGAGAGATATTTGCATCTATGTCCCAGATAAACATTTAAAAAAGACAACAAAATTTAAGCTCAGAAAATGAATAAAACCATCCTCAAAGAAGACAGGTGATCACTTCATGCTCCACATCTCAACTCTTGGTCTGAACACTGGCAGCACCACCACATCAAATAATTTCCCTGCCTCCTCATCCTCACCTGCTTTTCCCTCCGCTGTCCTGTCATGGCATCCATCATTCTGTCAGTTCATCACTCCACCCCGGGCGATCTGACTCAACCCGACTGCAACCCACTTCTCTAAACAAGTTCCTGACTTCATCGTACCGGCATCTGAAGAGGGACTCTGGAACATCATAACACTATCTTCCATATGACCATACATCAAAAATGCAGTGATGGCAATAAATTATTCCTCCTGTGGAGGAATAAACTATTCATTCTGCCTGGCTTTTAACTAGCTGTCTTAACAGAGTAAGACGTAGGTGTTTTAAGTGATACAATAGATTTAATGCATCAAAAGAATTTTCCGGGTAACTTAAAGGCTGTTTAGAAATTTACATTTTGAGGTCATTTACTCATGAAGGGATTTTTTCTTCTGTGGAACACAGAACAAATTTACAGTTTAGAACAACATGAAAATGCAATATTTCACATTTATGTATTACAATATACACATTTGTTTTAAAAGTTTCAGAAAGAGAATCTTTGTTTTTGGGTAAACTATTCCTTTCAAATATGTTGTACTTAATGTAAGATTATAAGATATAATGTAAGCTTAACACAAATGATTTTGACTCATCCCTGTTTTTTTAAAAAACTAATTTTAAACAGTAATACACTTAAGATACTCACAATAAGCTTTTATTGTGAAAACCAATTCAACAATAAAATGTTTATTTCAGATGTAAAGTTTCTAAATCTTTGTCAATTTGAAGTGAAACCTTTTAGGTGGGTGACTGTCTGGTAGCTTGTGTACGAGGCTGGTTGCTAAGCCCCGCCCTCTCTCACTGTTTATACTAATCATGGCTGTGTCATAATTCAGTAGCAGCTCGGAGAGACACTCCTAAACAAGTCTCTGCTCAGTATTCACTTAATCTGATCTCCACTCTTTTTTTTCCTTTCCATTTTCATTCAATTCAATGTGCTTTTTTTGGTTCCACGGTCCTTTCCATATGAAGACAAGATTCACACATTCTCTTAAAGGGACAGCGCACAAAAATGTAACAGTGTCTCAGTATTTACATAGCCCTCATGATTTTCCAAACCAGTATGACTATCTTTTTTCCATTACACAGATAACAGACAGAAAGTTGACATTGACAACCTCAGTCACTGTTCACTGTCATTTCATTAGAAAAGCAGCGATACAATTCTACAGAATTTTCTCCATGCGCTTCACAAAACAATTCATAACTTGACCAACTTCAAGGTATATAATGTTTTTTTGAAGAAACTCCTTATAACACTAAATAAATCATAATTATTTATCCTTAGATATTTACACTCAGCTTAGGCTTTTCACCTATATTTTTCTCATGCAACAACCATTTCAATTTTTCAAAGGCACACTTGGCTGTCTCTGTAACAGATAATGTGACCACACCCAGCTTTACATCATACACTTTCACACAGTGGACACATCCACTGACCGCTTCTATAAGTAACCCTTCCAATAGGAACAAGACCTGCTACTATTATCCATGATGTCACATAAAACTTCTTTGTTAATGAAGCTGGGAAAACCAACAGTTTCTGTTGCTTTAGCTAAATGTGCCAAAAACATCACATTACACATACATTTCCCCAGGACACTGACAGCTTTGTCTTTGCATGGAAACACATAACAAGAGACACTCTGCTGTTCTACCCTTTGTGGTGTTTTGACTGAACTGCAGGCATTATTGCTAATATACAGGCCTTGGGTGTTTCAGTAGCTATTTGCAAACTCATATTACCAGAAAGACCCAGTGAGCTCATCTACAGCTTCATGCATCAAAGCAAATGCAACACTCCAACACTACTTTTCAGTTGCTGCAGACTATGAAAAACTATTTGACTATTTGTCAAATCCTTGCAGGAAAAGTCCCTGCAAGGATTTGACAAATAACCGTTTTTCTTAGCAAAGTTTTTTTAAAGAAAGTAATAAAGAAAATAATTAAGAACATTTCACTCAGGAACATAATATAGAACTTGCAGTAAACATATAACTTGCATATTTTACTACCCTGTTGTTCTATAATTGCTGTCTACCAAATTTAGCATATGAATCTAGCTTGGTGTCTATTCTTGGTGTGTACTGATGAGGGGAAAACTCAATCACTTACAGTCTGTGGTAAAACAACACAGTGCGTGTTGTAAAAAGACCAACAGTGGTAAAAAGACCAACAGTGAGAAAAAAAACAGAGGAGGGACAAAATGAAATTAAAAAGAAACATTCCACATTCCTTTTAAAGAAAGTCAGTAGCTGTCAGAACTAGGGGCAAGATTGAACTTGTTTCTTTGTGTTTAAGAGTATGATGGAGAGAGGGAGAGAAAGGGGGAAAGAGAGAGAGAGAGAGAGAGATGAGTGATTTCAGAACAGGAAGAGGAAGTGGTAAGGCCTTCTTGCAACAGCTATTATCCAACTCAGTGATAAATCTGGGAGCCTCCAACACTTGACACAACATGCAGATCTCAACAGAAAATGACTAGCTGAACACATTCAATGATCCATTATTTTGGTGTTTTACATACTTTAAGTATTCTTGTACAGATTCTAAATTAGCATGCATGCTTGCATGTTGTTTTGAGATCCTTAGATGAGCTGTGCTCATCGACAGCAGCTCATCTAACTGACTTGTATGACAAGCTAATCTTTCCAGCTTTTCCACTGAACTACTGTAATTAAGATTGTCTTTGTAAAGGGCTTTACCACTTAACGCCATAAAGGCCTAAAGCTCTTTATTGTTGACCTAAACCTGTTCTCAGTCACTTTGTGTCGTCTTCCTGTTTTTCTGTTACGTTCTTCGGAATCGCAATACCACAAAACTGCTTCAAGTACAACAATGCTTTTGTCTGTGAATTTTGCGTGTCAGTCAAACCACCTCAAAACAATCTGAACAATAATAACCATTTAAAGGATTAGAAATTCTGACAGTAGATGCAAACTTCTTTCCATTTATACCGGATTCAAGTGAATACATACCATTTTAAAGGGGATATTATTTTTAACAATATATATAAAACAATATATATTATATAAAACAATAAGTACAAAGCTTATTTACAACAACAGTGAGATGAGAATAGAGACAAGCAATTTTTCTACAAATGCGCCCAATAAATCTGAACAAGACTCACTCCATTAAGGTTAAACTAAACTAGTAACAGTTCATTGTACCTGTCAGATGCTTGTATGTAAAAACTACATCAAGACTAATGTTGTTTCTAGACTAGATGCTCCTCACACGCAAACCTAATAACTTACTGTAGTTTCTGCACAACAATTGCATGGAAGCAAAACAAATAGTAAACAACGGCCTACATGGACATGCGCTTAAATAACTACAGCAAAAACGCACAACTGCTCCCGGCATTAATATTGAACTTTACCTACCGCAACAAAAAATACAACTAAAATTGGTAAAAGTTAAGAAAAATTAATTCATATATTCATGTTTTACCTTCCAAGCCATAGTAGTAATGGTAACACCTTACAATAAGGTCAATAACATTTAGTTAACATGAACTCACGATGAGCACAAATAGTTACCCAAAGTAGTTACTTAATGTTAACTGTGTCGTTACCTAATGTTAACAAACGGCAGCTTATCGTAAAGTGTATGTAACCAGGATAATGAATTATATAGTGGATGAAGTTTCACTTGATCGAAGGTGAAAGATCAGCAGAAAGCAAACGCAGATATTGTTTACATTGCTCTTGCATAATGCATTTCAGCTGAAATTTTCATCTGTCAAATAGCGGTGGCGATACGAATTGCTCATTCCGGGCACCTCAACGCACATTCAGACACCATCGCAGCACGCATTGGGTTTGGCGAAACATGTGCTGGCAAAGGTTATATTGTAGCCGAACACAGCATTGCTGTCGCTGAGCACACACACAACTGGCAGGATCGTGCTGGTCAAACATACGAATCCCCTCCGATCACAAATCCCACCATTCAGAAATTAAATCAATAGGATTACCCCCAAATCCTAACCCTCTTCCAACATCTTGTTCCCGTAACCGAGACTTTAAATCTTAAAACGTACCTTCTTAATGGGTGAAACGGAGTGACAAGCGCCCGTAGATGCTTCCTGTTCTAAAGTTGTCGTAGATCGTTGGAAAGAAACATTGTACGCGGAAGTGCAGACAGATCAAGCACACCGTGTGTGACAACACACACAAAAGCAGGATTTCACCATTATTAATACGCGACTAGTCATTAAACTACACGCGTTTAACGATTTCCCAGAGTTTTCCGCTAAAACATGATGTTTTGTGAATTTGAAACGTAACTTTTGCAGACCACTGCCTCTTCCTGTATGACTTGCGACCACCAGAGGCCGAAAGATGTGCAAAACGTCGAGGTCCGTTTCATGCATGAAACCGTTTAGTTCCGCATAGTGTTACACTGAATTTGTTCCCCGCAGTTTGTGGTTGGGATACACGTGCTTGTGCACAACACGACTTGGGAATGTCTTCTTGTTATTTTGCAGTATTGGCACAGCTTACGTACCAGTCGGCTGTTGTAACGTGCATTTGTATAAAAATATAACTGCACGCAAAACTTACGCTGAAATATAAATTATGTATGCTTGTAGGCCTTTAAATGTTTTGTCCAATTCGATACATTTAATACATGTTGTGTCTTTGCTCTGAACAAATACCACGTATTTTCATATTTTGTATGTATATGTATAACTACAGAGAAAAATTCAGACTTGTACATGTGACTCCAGAATAGTGTTTATTGCTGTTAAAGATATTACTCTGTCAATTTTTTTGTTCTAGTCATCCTTTCTGTTTTAAATTTCACAATAAAACAAAGAAAATCTTTAAGGTGAAAAGGTGTTCTTGTCAATGTGTACACACATACACAAAGTCTATGTACAGCTTTAGTCTTTAACAGGCAAGTTGGGGACCAAAAAGCAGAACAACTGTCATATAACTAAAATCAGATAAGAACTTACCTAAAAATGGGAAGAATATCTAAGAATATTGTTGGCACTGGTTGATAAGGACTAGCAGGCTAGTCCTTTTAACACAACTGCTAGCCTGTTTATCCATGTGTATCATCACTATTCATGGACTTCACATTCAAATTGGATAGTCATCCTTAGATATCAGCTGTTATAACTAGCAGAAGACCCTAGGATCCTGAGTCCAGTAGGATCCTGTACCTGGAGAAAATTCTTAATAGGGCGCAGTTTGACAAAACAAAAAAGTATCTTCCATGTTTAAACTGTTACCTTTATGAGCTCCCTGTCATCTTTGGGTCAATACAGATATATACTTATCAATATCCTTGTCTTATAGATCACTCTTCATTTAGGTACAGTGTCAAATGACACCAATACAACTATCCCACACAGTAGCCGTAATCAAACAATATACACAATAATAAAATTTATACAATGAAATAGATGCAAACTTGAAATATTCACCACATGAGCAGTATAGACTGGATGTCATTCTCAGTCTTATAAAGTTTTAAAAAAAGACAGTGTAACATGGATTGGACATGACCAAAAATAAATAAATAAATATATTTGAATTAATAAAACGTTTCTTTTGAGAAACTATTAGAGGATTATATATGCACGTATGTAACCACAAGATGGCAATGTTTGACCATATATTTGTTTGAATCTCCTGAAATTGGCACAATTTATCACACAAGTGTTTTATTGCAACACAACTGAATAACCCTAAAACAATTATCAGTGCTGCCATTATTGCATTTTGCTTGTGTTACTCTGTTGAAGAGTTTAGCATTATCAACTTTGAACTACACAAAGCAGAACAAATGTACTGCCTCAGCAGGGCAAGAATGCAGTGCAAATTTGTAATAAAAGATATGCATATTTCTTTACTGTGCTGTATTGGCATTAATGTCAATAAATCATCATCACTGTTTCTTCATAACAGAGAATTGTTTAGATATTTAAACATTGTGTCTGCTTTTTGTGCTGCGTCATCAATCTGAACTCAGCACAGTTTCAGAATAACTATTTGTTTTAAAAGACTTAACTCAGATAATTTGACACCGTGTGCTTTATAAAAATGAAAAGTTTTGATACTGGAAATGAGTGACTTAAGAGAAAAAAAAACATTTCACAAATGCTGGGATACACAGAGAAAGAGAACTTTCAGAACATCATAAAGAAAAATCAAACAACAGAACATATTAACTGTGAGCAAGTTTCAGTGTCTCTGTTTCCCTGTGCTGATCAACCATACCGAGTGAGGGAGAGAGGGGTGGAGGTAAAGATGAAGGTGGAGGAGTCAGGGGCACCAGGCATTTAAGGGGATGAGGAGAGATGGGTGGAGAAAGAGAGGAAAGAGGGGGCAAGCCTCCCCTGAGCCCCCCAGATTTGCCCTCCAGGAAGTGTGAGTGACCACCAAGCTCTCCTTCCTTCCCCAGAGGAAAGTCTTGCTCATTCTCCGAGCTGCAGTCGCTCAGGTCTGTGATCTCCAGTTCAGAGTCAGACTCTGGGTTCTGCTTCACACCCTTTCTCCGTTCTGAAGGGCTCTGACAACCTCCACCTCCCACTCCAACACCACCCAAGCCCAGGCCAAGACCCCCACCTGCTCCTGAAACACCAAGCATGGTCTCTCCTCTTTCTCGTTCGCCTATACCTGTGCCTTCATTCCCCAATTCAGTCCGGCCAACTGACACACTGCCTGGGTAAGGTGGGATGCAGAGTCTCTGAAGCTGACTGCCTGCCGAGCCGTTAGTTCCTCCAGTCTGGACACGTTCTGCCCCAGCTGTGTCTCCAGGGGGGAAAAGTGAAGAGAAGGGGTGTGGTAGCTGAGACAGGCTGGACTGCAGTGGGTTGGGGTAGAAGTGTGAGGAGTAAAGGGAGCCCGGGGGCAATTTAGGACAGTTGTTCAGTGAAAAAGCCCCCGGGAGGTAGGGGTTAAAGCCCCAGGGGTAGTCAAAAGGGGTGTTTCGTGGATAAGGACCCAACAGGGGTGGAGGTTTGGAGTAACATGGAGCCCCTGTGGGAGAAATTGACAAACAGTGTTAAGTCATATGATCAAATATTAGGGTTTCTTTACATAGAACAGTGAACAGTGAATGTTGAGGTTCCAAAACAAGAATAAAAGAGTACAATACAAATACATGAAAGAATGTCATAGAAATGTAATATTTAAGTTACCAAAATATACATTTTACGCAATATTTGTTTTTCACAGAGGAAGAAACTGAATTATAATATATATAAACTAGAAGTGAGATTTAGCACTCCTAATACTTTAGTTTTCACCTCATTTCACTCCTCTTTTCCATCTCCTCTAATCCACCTCTGACTTTTTTCTTTCTTTTTCTCTCCCTCTTTTCATCTTCTCACCCTCTCTCAGTGTTATTTGCTATGCAGGGCTAATTTGAAAGTGCTAGAAAGTGTGTGTGTGTGTGTGTATGTTGGGCCAGGAGTAGCTGGCAGACACATGAATATTGAATCAGTCAGGCAGGCCTCACTTGCTTATGAAAACACAGTAATGGGTGCCCACAGGCCACAAACTGAAGCCTGCACCCTCAATTAGGGCCTTCCTGCTTGGGAAGGGATAAGGACAGGGGGTACACATGGGAGGCAGAAAGGGGTAAGGAGAGGAGGAGGGCAAAACAAGACCCCAGGACAAATAAAGTTGGAGGGGGCATCTTTTGGGGTGGGGAGTCACATAGACATTCAAACATGCCCTCATGCGTTCTGATACGCTGAGATTTCAATGAAAAGAAACACACACACACACAAACACACTTTTATTAAGAAGCAATTGCAGAGCATTCTCAAATGCAAAGCAATTTTATAGATATTTAATTTACTTAACAATGATTCCCACACAATAATTTATGCATGCATTTAATTTCCTCATTTTCTCCAATTTTATTTATTAAGATTGTCCTACTGTCTTATATACAGTAAATACATCTCACCTGAGCCAAGGAAAGGAAAACTGTCCAGTCTCAGCTTGTCCCCATCATGCGCTGGAGCCCCTGCACTGCGCTCAAACAGCGACGCCCCTCGACCCGATTCAGGCAAACGTGGGAATAAAGACTGAAGGGCCTTGAAAAGATGAGCGGGAGAATGGTAGAATGAAATGGGAAAGAAAAGAGAGATGATTAACTTGATTATTGAAAAAAAATAATACCACTATTAAATACCACTGTTTTCCATACTGAATAAAATTTGCATAATCATGATGGTTAATTGTGATTTACATTTTATTCATTTTTATTTACTATCATTAGGATAATTTGTTTAAGTCGTTGGTTTAGCTCAGCCAAAGCAAAGACTTCACAACAGGTGTCAATACAATCATATACTGTTATAAATTATTTAAAAATTTCCATAGATTATAAAAAAAAACACTGATTTAAAAAAATTGTATTATGCTAAAGATTTCATGAAATGACAGCATATTTGACTTTTGGGAGAAAATTAGTTAAGGGTGGTTGGGGTTTAACCCCAATATAGAAAAATCTAGAAGTCTTTGCAAAAGTCTTGGCAGATGAATGACAAAGATTTTCTCACTGGTCAGCAACATGAAGGCGATCAATAATGTCTGTCACTCTCCTCGCAGTGAGAAAAGCAGGACTGTTCTTCCAAGCTACATTATCTCGATTACTTAACATAACTGCATTTATTACACAAAAGTGGTCTAACGCTCCCCTATCCCTTTCATTTCTAACATTTCTTTCATTTTTAATCAATGCCAGTGAAGAACACAGCTGAGAGACAGATGAGAAAAAAGATAATGTCGTCTTTTGTTTTAAGGCTCCTTAACGCCCCTGTGACGTCTCTCTGCTTTATTCTTCTCTTTATTTATATCTGTCTCCCTCTGTCCTTCAGTAATGACAGCAGCAGATGATATTGTTTAGATAATGTTGCTGGAATCTGACTGAAATCAGTTCACATTTTATTTATAAACCAAATCACAAGGAAACAGATTAACTCAATTATTTTGACTCACTTTAAGTAAAATACAATTCACGTATTTATACTTAAACAGAAATTTGTTTTAAAATAGTTATATACTTTTCCTGTCAATATTTAATATATTATATTGAACTGAGGATGAATTCAGGCTTTGCATCTGACTAAACTTTTATTGATAAAACAAGCGCCTTTGTATTCAGGCAGAATATATAAATGCATACTTTGATCCTTGTTGTTCAAAGATAACTATTTAAGATTGATTGGAGGCAATAATAATGGCAGGACACCAATTCTACAGCAATTACAGCCAGTTAAAAGAAGTATTGAGAATTAAATAAAATATATACATTTCATCCTGGCCTATGTAGGAGAAAACCTACATACTAAATCGATACCTTGATCCTGCACATCAAAGGTAATACAGAGAGCTTTATACAGTATGGATCAAAAATAACATAAATCTTTAAACACTGGCAATAGAGAAGATATATTACAAAACCAACCTGATCTCACTGGAAAACGTAACAATTTTATGAGTTGGTGATTTGGTATGAATTCATATGATGTGAGTCAAACAAAAACGTACGTTTTTTTAGAAAAGAACCAAGCATGAAGGTTCCTCCCTCTAACCCGACCACTAAACCCCACCCCTAATGGGGCAAAGACACGTCATACAAACTTGATTGTACAAATTGATACAACTGGCCATCAAATCGCTAAAACGTAAAATAGTTACCTTGCGATTGTGTTGCAGAG
>JBAJNP010014738.1:0-10655 GCA_036877545.1 Yasuhikotakia modesta | reverse complement strand
TTCCTGCAGCACAGAAGCCTAGGGGAACCATTTCACATCGGACACATGAGTCAAAAAAACGCACACAGGAAAGACAGTAAAGAGGAACAGAGTTTTTTCTCTTTGCTTAACAGGTAATGAAGTTTCCATGAGCATGCAAGCACCAGGGAGTCTTCCTCAACTCTTCCTCAACCATTTACTGGCCTGTCTGCTCCGAGTCCATCAAATACTTTGAGTATGTGTGTGTTTCTGCATTCAGCTGGCTGTAGATTCTACTTCCCTGCCAAAATTCTGAGGAGGGATTTTCCTTTTGGGATAAGTGTCACTAGGCAACCACCTTGACATTAGTAAATGAATGGCAGGTTTGGATTCTGACAGCAAACGGGTTGCTGGGTTTTGTTATGAAATTCGTTTAATAAGCCAACAAAAAGACCCAAAGAGACCCAATCAAACTTGATTTATGAAGCTTCCAAAAACAAAGTTAATCTGCAGAATCTGCTGTTAAATGATGAAATCACAGCAGTGTGTGGAAGATTAGATGGCAGAGTTACTGTACATGGGGCTGGGAGACATCAGTCACACATCAGACACTGTTGATCTGTTTTATGGGAATATTTGGACTGAGTCACCATAGCACTGAAGTGCCATCATTACAAACTGCTGAATCAGTTCATTTTAATACAATAACATAAAATATAATGTTTATATTTTGTACAGTAGAAATATCCACAGAAGAATACATATGGATTTCATATTTTAAAAAATAATAATTTGGTAAAGTTAAGGTGAAATTTTAAAACTAAATATTGTCAATATTATTTTTAGACTAGTAGAATTTCCTAGTTTTGAAAGTTCTTTGCTGCAAAAAGATCAAAGTTATTGGCAAAAAAAGTGATAGTTGCCAAATATAAAAATGTCACCCTTACCCTTATGTCACACAATCCTGTATATCTTACATGTTCCATGAGATGCCATTTTTTCAGCCAGACCTTCGCCTTTCTTTTTTTTCGTATAGTTTTTGTTTCTCAATATTCAGCCCCCCTCCTCCCGTCTGAGGTGACCCTGCTGGTGATTTATATAGCTCAGAGATGCACAGCTGTGGCAGGTCCCTATACTGACTGAAGGGTAGTATTTACCGTGACTAATTCATCCCAGATCCTAAAAACACATGGTGAGAGTCATACAAAAAGAATGAAAGAGAGAGAGAAATTGAGATTTTTGATTCTGTCCTTTATTTAAGTTACAGGCCAGTCTCTGGAGAAGTTAAATATAATCAAATTTATATGGAATTATATTAGGGTGATCAATAATATTGATTAGAATATTAATTTTCAGATGACTGGCTGGTTCAGTGGCCTGCTGATACCCCCATGAGCCACAACTGTTCCTTTTGCTCTTGGCTGTATTTTTCTGACCATGTTTGGACCCAAAGTGGTTCAAATCCAGAGGGATGAACCATTCAACAGTAGCTGAGACACATTTTAAACTTCAACTGTTAAACAACTATTCCACAATTCTTTAAAAGGGTTACTGTTAATATAAGATTTAAATTAAAATAATTAAAATATAAAAAGCTGCAATCTTTGTTTTTTACATATACTATGTGTTAAACTACGATAATCTAATGAGCTATGGTATATTGCTCAGATACCCACCGTTTTGAATTTTGTGCTTCAAAAATACTGTGGATAAATATATATTGGATATAAATGTTGGTAAACAACAAGCTATTGTTGGGATTTTAACTAGATAATATACATTACAAAAGTGAGCATGTGTAATTCATGTAAACCGATAAACACAACTAGAAAGTTGATAAAAATAAAATTTATTCCATCCATGTACAGAAAACAATTTGTGTAAAAAATGTATAAATTCTCTTTACAAAAAGAAAACAAAGAAATATGCACTGCATGTAAATGTTCATACACAAAACACACACAAAACGTTTCTTTCATTGGCGAGTCTTCGGAAAATCTCCTCGCTCACCTCTCGCGCTCCCTGAGTTGCGCCTTTACGCGCTGTTGTTGGTTACCGGCGTGTCACGCGGAGTGAAGTGATTCCCCGGATGCGAACACAGTCCATTCCGTCCTTCACCTGTGAGGGCAACACACACAAAACAGCTCAATTACATTTTTAGTTCAACAAAATAACTACAACAACAAAAATTTGGTCTCAGATGCAAAAATACAAGCAATACAAATCATACAAGCATATGTGATACCTTCTGTGATTTATTCTGTGATGTAGGCTATTATGTGATTTATATATATATATATATATATATTATTTATGCACAGGCAGTAGAGTCATGTGTATATGTGCATGTCGAGGATTCTCAGGTGCGACTTAAACTTATATCAGAACATATGACAACAACTACATGTAATAAAAACGCATTTATAAAGTACAGTAGTAATATTGCAGTTAAAAGTTGGGGTAGTTTAACATTTGTTCTAAATTCTCTTGCACAGCCCATTGTATAGAAACAAAACTATCAAAGTCGTTTCTTGGTTCAGTTATTGCCTCCATATAAGAATAAAATATTTCATATAGCCTTATGATTGCTATTTTTTGCTGGATTTAAATGGGCTGATATAATCTTTTTTGTTTTGGTGATCTTTAATACTAACTTCCTGTTTATCTCGTAAACAGTATTAATATTTGAATGTATTCATTCTCATGTGCGTATTAATCTGAACTACATACCCCTTTCCTTTGGCTGCTGAGGCAAAAAGTACAAATTGTGCGCGGCTGTTTTCCTGCGCTCTCGCCCTGTGCGCTGTACACGGCGCTCACGCACGGCTGCGCGTCTTCTCCTCCATCCCCTATCAGAAGCACATTGGCCAGATGCGAGATATAACTGGACGCTAAGCGCAGAGTCTCAATCTTTGACAGTTTTCTGTCCACAGGCTCGGTGGGAATTAGAGTCCGTAACGCCGTGAAAGCCGTATTGACGCTCTGCGTTCTGTCTCGTTCCCGTGCGTTCGCTGCGTTTCGTTGCTTTACGATGACCACGCTGCTCACGGTGGACTTGCGAGACATCCGTCGCCGTTTTTCCGCACTAGGGCAGCAACCGTAGCTTTGCTCCGAGCTGCCGTCGCTCTCACTGCGATTTTCCTCATCCTCGGACATCATGGTGACATCCGGATACACTAGATGCGTCGCCAAGGGTCGTAGCATGGCAAATGCCATCACTGGAATGGTTAGGGTTCCGGTTAACCCAGAAAAGTTGGGTAAAACTAAGTGGACGGTATCCAAAATAAAATGATGGCTTGCTGTCAAGCATTAGCCACGCAAGGACTGCATCGTACAGCTTACCGCGTGTATTTCAACGGTGTCTCAGAGGTTCAAAACATGTTAAAGATCCTCTTTACGCGCGTCCTCACAGTCACTCCAAACACGAACAGACCAGGGGCTGAGCACGAGGTCTTATAAGCTCAGGGAGGAGGGGTCGTATGCAAATAATAAGCCTACACTGTTGCACACTTAAAATCGTATTTAAATCGTATTTTTAATAGCAAAACAAATGTTATTTTAATATTCAGTGGACAGATATTTGTGATCAGGCACGATAAGGAAACCAGCAACTTTTAATAAAGAAAGGTTTGTGACTTTCTTTAAGTGCATCTATTAATAATGCTCAAGCTAATAATTAAAATATTGTTTTGATCACTTTATTTTAATAGATGTAATAACACATATATTTTAGTTATCGTAAAGGCAATGTCATAACTGTCATGCCAATGTAACAGTTATTTAAACTGTATCTCAGGTGTCAGTAAAATGATCTTATCATGTTTTTGTTTTTGTAGATCGATATCATATTGTCAATATTTTTCAATATGTATATTTTCAATATGACAATATTTTTTATTCGACATTATTTACTTATAATTAAAGAGCAATCGTGGATTGTCGCTTTTATTGTTTAAGTTCAAACGCATAACATTGAAAAAAATCAGATCAAGCAAATAATTTACTGAAACAGTAGCTGAAGTCATACGAAACTTCAGTCGGAAAACAGTAGCAGCACCTGCAGGTAACAGGCTGCCCGAGATTTTCTTCTGTACCTTTTGTATTGCGCGACCATTTGACAGTCAAGCGTTAAAGGCCTAATAGATCACATGTAACAAACAAACTGTCAGAGGCGATCTAATGCTACACATCGGATCAACACGTGTTTATTTACACAACACGCTTTTGTTTTCCCAACTCACCAAGTAGGTGACCAAGAAAAAAGAAAGAATGTCAAAGACTTATTATTCTGCACATTTTGGTAATTGGAGGTGACCAACAATTTAGTGCACATTTGCTCTGAAATACTGCACCTTTGCTTAGTTGTTCTGAAAGTCACATAATAACTGAGAATGTATAGAGAATAAGAAGTTGTGTTTTAGACTTTAGCTGTGGTTTGTTTTTTCTCAGTGTCTCCAGCACAAGGGCCAAGCTAGGAGCAGTAGGGATCTCTCTCTCTACTTTCTCACTTTTATTTCCAGTTACTTGCTCTTCTTCTGTTGTACACAAAATAGTTTATGATCACATAATATTAGATTGTACATTAGAAGTTGAATGAAGTTTAACATTTTTTCATGATTTTTTCTCCACATGCCCCACTATCTTTTCCAAAACATGCTTACATTAAATTAGGTTTTTGCTTAAAATATACTAAATTATATAACGAATAATGTCTCTAGGCGTCACAACCATGTTCTGACTCTTTCTGTTTCAGTGCAATGGAATGCAAGCCCCTAAATCAACCATATGGGCTTATGTGACCAAACTCACTAACCTATGACCTCTCATCTTTGACCTCAACTTATATGCTGAAGCAATGTGGTCATCCTCATTTCTTTTAATAATATCCCTTTTTCTCATACTGTATGCATAACTAGATGATATTTTGTTGGACTGAAGCAATTTAATACAGACACACTTTTTATTGAACATTTGATTTTAATCTCAATTTTAAAATAGATCAAACAGGTCAAACAAGTGCATGGACATGCCACACAACAGCACAACTTTAACTTTTCTGTATCATGTCACACTGAAAGCATAACAAGTGTCTAACATCAAACACCATTAGAAAGTCTCACACAAACACATGGTTACTATGGTAAATTAACCATGCTTTTGCTACAGCAACTATATTTTAACCATGGTATTTGTAGTAAAACAAATAATTATACAAATGGCAATCAATCTGTCATGTTTATTATCCTTTAAATATAATAAGTCCAGGGTTAACTTTCATTAAAGGTTTTCTTACATTACTTCAGCGTTATCAGCAATAACTGCATTGTAAATATGTCTGCTGATCTCTCAACTGTTTGAGGCTTGAGGCTGTGAGCTTCTGCAGGGGCTGAACTCATGCAGAGACGGTTTGTTTATGGCCAGAAGCGGGTGTTGGGTAAACAAACATGAGGCAGATGTTTAGAATGATCTAAGAAAGAGAGAGTGAGACAGTGGCAAATGGTTTCCAGGCCATCCCATTTATTTCTCTGTGCTTGCTTGGCCCATAATATGTCACTTGGCTTTTACAAACATGCCACTGTGTCACTTTAAACCCACCATTATCTGTGCCCTCAGCTGCACTAACACCCGCCCCTCCCATCGACAACAGTTTTAACACCTGCATTGCATTTTACAGACCCAGGGGGCAATAATCAATGAAGTGAGTGACACTATTGATCATCAATGAGCATGAGAGCATTCTGACCAATCAAAACAGAACTGCACTACTTAATCTACAGAATACACATCTATTAAACAATTTCTGTACAAACCCAAATTCACAGCATACTTGCTTCCAACTGTCATTTACTCTGAAGAAACTGATCTGTAGCTACAGACGAGGAAATGGCTCTTAAATGTGCTCAAAAATAGTAAAAAAAATCATCAGAGTCTTAATTTTTTACTGGTTATTTATTATGCAAGGACAGGTTCTTACGTTTCTCTATGTTTGATAGGGTCACTGAGGTAAAAATGCAGCTGAATACACAAATTTACAGGGCGGATAACATTATGTCAGAGATAAACTGACAGGCTTGTTTAGAATTGGGGGAGGGGCTGTGTAGGCTTTAGGGTTCATATATTTGAGTGAGTGGAGCAGGTGTGTGTGTGTGTGTGTTTTGGCAAGGGGGGGTAGTTTATGAGAACTATAGAACCCTCCTTCCACCTAACATAAGTTGCTGGCATGCTTATATTAATGCCATAAATATTGTTCATATTTCACTTTTAGAATATAGGGAGCATAACAGACACTGGAGCAGAATTCATCATAGTATGATAATGTATTGTGGGTTTGTGCGTTTATTATGATACAATACATCAGTGCCATGACCCGGGTCACTGTGTTTTTTTCCTGATAACTCATATTGTGGCCACATGTGAATGTGTAATGCAATGTGTAAATGCAAGGAAAAGATGACTAACTTTTCACAGCATTTGCAAGGAGACTATTTGTCTGTCCATCCAGAGGGGATGAAAGACCCATTATTCATTTGTGTGTAGCTACGCAAGCACGCCGAAATTGTTTTGGACATTTTCTTGTGTAAGTGATCAAGTATGTGTCATTATTTTGTCATCACGCCACCCCCACGGACTCCCCAGACTCCAGGGGTTTAATACAGCACAGAGCTGCAGTGTGAAATCAGACGGTATTTAGGGAAATGTTGACTGACCCTTGCAGGTAAGGGTCAATGGTAGGATCCTGCCAAAAGCTGTACAGGAAACGGAAGTCTATTCATGTCTTATTGGCTCATAACTCTTAGACATACCAAACAAGACCATACAGAAGGAGCAACACACACACACACATGCATACACACACACATACACACACACACACAAACACTTAGGGAGTAAGACATTGACATTTCACTTTCAGTATACAAATAATGCTTACACAGATATGTCTAAATAAATACTAGGCTTTTATAAATTTTGTAATACTGGCTTTTTGTACAGCTGGTATCTGTATTTGTGAATAATCAGGAGCCCAAATAAATGGAAAAACTGAACAGACAATAATTTATTTTTTCTTTGATCTTATTCTGCAAATGTTTAATCTATTTTCTCTCTAATTCTGGAGAATTAAACCCACAAAATGTACATTTTAATTAATAATTATTTTTATATTACACAAACCACTGTTTAAGTTAAAATCAACATTTAAACAAATAGCACAAATAAAATAACTCAAAAACTCAATGGGTCCCTGCTTTCAGTTCATAACTACAATTTGTTCATCAACATCCACTATAACAAAATTGACAGAACATTTAGATCACATGTTTATAATCACATGTCCAGGATCATACCCTCAATAACAGGAGAAAACACGTTTCTTCTTTCAGAACAAAGCCAGTGTCCTCTTGATTCCATGACATCATAGATCTGAGTGAGAGATCATCCTCACACCTGTCAAAAGCAATGAGATGACATCAGTCAGAGGATAATGACACTTGCCTGTGAAGCTGAGATAATCACTCACAGCAGTCGGTCCCAATCCTTTTCAAACACGCTCTTAAAGCAATAATTCATCCATATTTTGACCCCACTGGCCTACATTGTGTGAACAAGAACACTGAAAAATGATTGACAGAATGTTTAGTTTGGGGTAAACTGTCCCTTTAAGTGTATTTTAAAAACTTACCCTTTAATGGACACGTACACCTGTGTGACTTTAGTCTGCAAGTTAAAGTTTCCATTGAGTATTATGTCTTCTCCTGGTCTGTGTAAAGCTTTTAATTCTTCTCCTCATAGTTAAGCAGAACAAATCTTCAGAATGTAGGAGATGATATTACAGCTTCCTTTATTTCCACAAAAAGCAGCAGGTGCAGCCCACACTTCCCAAACTGGGCGTGTTACCGTCCCTCTTTTTCAGTCTTCTCAATCAGGGCTGTGCGTGTCAGGAGATTTCTGATGAGACATTTTTTCCAGACCATGAGGAAGCCACAGGAAGTCTCCTCACACGCGACCATTCTTTTGCAAGAAATTTACAGTCATGCAGGTTTGTTCCGCTGAGGGCCCGGGGCCCCCTCTTCACTTCCTGAGGAGCCCCAAAGGGAGGCCAAAATCAGGGCCAGCACCCCAGGGACTCATATATCACCAATGGAGGGAGTCTGTTATCTTTCAGCCATGATCTACAAGCTTGTAATCACCAATCACAGACCTGTACCTTCCTCAGCGATCAAAGGACACGGTTCATAAATACGTGATTCCTGTAATCAGCAGCTGTTTGTATCCTGTCTCTAAACTGTCTTCACAAAGATTGCGACAAGGTCTCTCAGGGCACAGTTTAAGACCTTGTTGCTCAGTGTTACATAAACTCCTGCATGAAAGCGCTGTGAGAAGATTCCATAAGCAAGACTTTGGAGCAGCTGACATTTGCTGTGATCCTTTTCTGACTGTTCTGATGGGAATTTTTACCTAATTATTCATGGTTCCCAACCTTGTTCCTGGAACAGTTCCAGGATTGTTCCAAGAGTGCACATTTCGAATGTTTGGATACCATTTTGGGTCTTGGAATACTGCACTAATGAGCTGATGTGTGGGATTAGTTAGATTGGAGAAACATGATGAGTGCTGTTGGGAAACCACTACCCTATTAGTATGCAGTGAGTCACTTTTGTCTGGGTTAAGAAATTTAAGTCTTAGATGATGAAATGGGGTGTTGACTGAGAGGCCTGTGGATGTGGGTATCAAGCCAAGGTCAGGGGTCAAAAGGAAGTGAAGGGCCATTACAAAACTAAAGATCTGAGGTGTCCATCCTCTGATCCTCCTGACAGCAGCTCTGAGCTCTAAGAACTTCAATATATTGCTCCATAAGTCAAGAGGAACGCTAGTCACAGATTAGCAGTTCCACTCTCTACATCACAGTGCTCTCTGACTGCAAGCCTAAATCTATCTATATATAGCAATGCAATAAAACAGTATTCATTCCTTTCATCGCTCCAATCTGCAGAAAAGAGCATCGCTGGCCAATTCTCATGACCCATGACCCCAAACGTGTCCTGCCGTTATGGATGTCAGATATCAGAAACAATTCTCATGTTTCTTCACAGGCACATAAAAATCCTGGTTTGTTTTTAAACTATCTTTAATGTAAAAATATCACACACAGCGCAAACATTTACATATTTGTGTTCATGTATTGTTAATTGTTTCCAACATAAATGGACACAGTATGAGCAAAACACTTCTGTGAATCTGACTGACTGTGCCAGACTACATCATCTTACATCTGAGACCTCCCTTGTGGGAAGCCATTCTCAGAGCTTCCGGTCCAAACACACAGTAAAACCGGGCCAGCGCTCCTCACACCAGCACACGCCTGTGGTCATCTGGTGGCAGTTCACTTTGTGGTTTGGCATGAAGAGCTGCAATGAAGCTGTTGCCTCAAACTGAGTTTTAAAACATCAATATGGGTCAAAATGTTTGAGCAACAAAATATTAGTAAATTAACTTTGAATTTTGAAATGCATTTTATTTAAACAGTTAAATCTTTAAAAAGTGTTTTAAAGAAAATACTGTTTTAAGAAAATAAGAACAAGGTACAATATCATGATCACAATTGCAATATTTCAAGTAAAGTGAACAGCTTTTCAAACAGTTTTCCAGAACTGTACATTTTTAATGTGTATTTAACAGGCCCAGTTCAGGTCAAGGAATACTTCAGTAGCAACTTTCTATACATTAAAACATACATTTTACAAGTATGTGCATTGTCTCTTATTCAGACCTTGGTATTGCTAGCACCAGGTCTACCAGCTAAGCTGCAGGAAACTGTGATCAAGCTGAAAAACTGTAAATAAGAAAGACATCCAAAATGCTCAAACACCAGGGTTTTAAACGCCGTTACAAGGGGCAAATAGCCGCTACACAAACATTTTAATAGTGTTATGATGCTGCCATCCAGTGGCGAGGATGAAAGCTGGCAGATACAAGAACATTTGTTTAGTCATTGTGATTTGCCACACAAGTTGGGTATTGAATATATGTGAATATTGCGCTTAAAATATTGAGTTTTCTTTTTGATTAAGGTGCAAAAATGTTAAATAGAAAAGATAAACTTTAAATACATCTGTTATATAGAACTATATAGAACTATTGTCAAGTCACTGTAGATTCGGTGTTGATGCTCCCAGGTAGGTCCGCAGGTCTGATATGTTTGATCTGATGATCTTGGCTGGTATAAAGTTCATCTTTAACCTCTGATAGGCAGCAAATCGATGACATCCCCCAAACGAATAATAGTAATTGCCCCCCTTTTCTCCAGTGATCCAAAGAACGTCTATAGGAGGTACAACTGAAATGTCGGATCCTTCCTAGAACATCAGAGAAGTTCAGGGAGGAAAATACGTGCCGTGAGCTTATAAATACATTAATTCACTACAGAGTTTGTCTCGTATCACATATTGTAAATAAAGTAAGATTTGTGAGTAGTTTATATTTAAATAAAACAGTAAGACATTTATTTGTCCACGAGTTGACTCTCGTACGTACCTGGATGCTCGTCATAAGACTCTGGACCTTCTGCTCGTCTAACACAGGAGGAATGGGTCTTATTATCACGTCCATGGGGATGTTATGAACGTCTTGGATATTGTCCGAATGGATAGAGCGGTTTTCCGTTCCCAAACTGCCCATGTTACGGGTGTAAATCCCAA
>JBAJNP010014735.1:0-10658 GCA_036877545.1 Yasuhikotakia modesta | reverse complement strand
GTTGTGAGGTTTGGTGAGGCCAGAACAAAGCTGTTTAAAAGTTTAGCGCCTGAATTTGTTTCAGTACAGTGTATTTGTTTCTAAATGTTGTGGATTTTTTCTCTTTAATTCATTCTTGCATGTTGCTAACTTTAGATCTTCAGAAAAAAAGGCCACCAGTAGTTTCTCATTTCCCCTGGTGTTCTGGCAAGCATGGTCTGGCTAGCATGTATTTACATTTTGTAGCATGTTAGCGTTTAATCCCTGCAAATTCTATAAATATTGTATCTGTGCTGTGGTTGGTTGTATGGTTCACGTTTCACAATTCACTTTTCATGTAATTTTCTGCACCAATAAGACATCTTGTTCTTTATTGACAAACTTGTGCTTTTAAATTGAAATAATACACTAATGTAATGGTTGTGTATTTGTGAGTTCTCTCTGTATTTTGCAGTGACCCACAGGTGCAGATATGTCTTCAGAGAGCCAGAAAACACATCCCAGGAGATTCCCTCAGATGCTTGCTGTCTTATTAACCAGTCTCCATTCAGAACCCCCGCTCACCACCCCCTCAGTCAAGGTCAATCTGCCAAATCCTCAAGGCCACAGATGAGGACCAGGCCATTGCACTGATAACTGACCTGGCCCTTTCCGTCCGGGTCAGTTGTGTTGAGCGGAAAGGTCGTCTGCGGGTTGACGCTCAAACGCTTAACAAATGAACTCGGCCCACCGGTATTGGGGGTTCCGCCATCCTCGTTTACGCCGGCCTGTCCAGAGAGATGGGATTGTGTGATGCCGAGATTGTTTCCTCGATTAGGCAGTGGCAGAAAGAGAGAGAGATCCGTGGATCTCTGGTTCTGTCCTCACGGAATCAGCTCCAGTCTTCCGAGCTCCTGGAAAACAATACCCAGCTGTCCTTCTCTACTTTGATCAGCCAAATGAAAGATGCTGGCATTTCTTATGGAGTGGAGATTGCTTATCGATCTATATCAAAATATTCATGTTAATCTGTAGACAGACTGAGGGTGTTTTCAAGCCAGGTTAGCAATCAGCGGTAGCTGGTCTGTCTGAGGCAATTGGAAGAGCCATGGAAGATAATCAGACTGGGGTCCAACAGTCAAATGCACTTTGCTGTTTAAATTTAGACCTGTGACAGTGATGGAGGAGTCCACAGAAAGATGTTGACAAACCAAATTGTTTGTTCCAGCATTATTTTGCCAGAGATCAAGTCCAGAGTAATGTTCTGTGGATTTGTTCATTACAGGGGCCGGCGATTGAAAGGGGTGGGATACAGAAAAAAGGGCGGAGGGGGGGGGGGCAAGAGTAGCCTTAGCAATAAGTGTATTAGTGTGTGTGTGCGCGTACGCGTACGCGTGCATGTGTGTGTGTGACAAGTATGAGACTAAATAGTTTGAAAGAGTGAGGAGAACATGATATCACCTTGTTGTGTCAAAGATCTTGATTATGCAGTTGAATAGGCATTATGAAAAATGAAATCCACAGACAGAGACATAATTGGAAACCTCTTTTGGTAATATCAATATAGGTGTGCTATGGGGGAATTTATGTAGTTTGTAGCACAAAAACGTGTTTGTAAATTCATATACCTGCCACAATCCACTTTAACAGGCCTTAAATGCCTTGAAAAAAATAGAGCTATGACATTAATATTTAAATTCTTTTGGTGCAAATACTCTTATTTCTATGTTTACATTGTTTACATAGGCTGTACCTCATTCCTCAAACTTCAGTTTTCTGCTTTGTAAATGTACAAATGCATGTGTGAGAGATGTGATCATGTGGATGTACCCAGCATTATAGTATCAACATATGACAGAAACATCCATTAATACACAATTCAATTTGCCATGTTTCCCATCCACCCTGTGTAGATTTTGGTTCCTAGATTACAGTACATTATGTTTCCTGATTTCCTCTCACGCGCTGGATTATGCCTCGTCCTCCAGCCGTGACGCTTAATCTGCCTTAGCGCTGCCAATACCGTCATGCAATTATTGCTCTAAAGAAATCTGTGAAGAACCAGCAGTGCCAAGAAGCAGAAGCTAATACCGCTAGAGGCCAAAGGCTAACAACTAGCGCCATATGGCTGTATGCGTGTCATGACGATCGTCCCGCTTTCATGTCAGTCATACAGATGTATTAGTGTCAGGTGTGGATTAATGCAGCCATATTCTTTTAGCCTCAGACCAAACATTTCAACAGTTTTCTTACAGTTGCATGTCTGTTTAATGTTAATGCTAGTTTGTCTTGCATATGTGGCAAACTCGTTTTAGATAACATGCATTTCACATGAAGTATATATTTTATATGCATATTTTAGTATGTATAACACAGCACATATACAATAGAAAAGCATGTGCCTGATGTTAACACAGACAGATGAATGTGGCACACACACATACAGATGGGCATACAGTACTCAGGTTATTAGCTGTCAACAGCCTGTTTCTTTGTCACCTTATGTGCTTGAGTGTATTCGTGCATCTGTGTGTGTGTGTTTCTGAAGCGTGTGAGGTGAGACTGATTCTCAGGAGCAACTGTGTGTGATAACAGATGGATATGCTTTTGCATACGTGTAAACACCACAGTGAGCTATTAACATACATCTGTACAGATGGCAAACTATAATGAAACATAAACCATAAAGCTGCCTTTTTTGGTTACAAAAATCCTCATTGGCTTATTTTCTTTTCATTATTATTGAAAGTGGAATCGAAAAATTGAAGGAATAATAATATTAATTATGGATTATGAAAATATTTTCTTATTCACTGAATTAATATTCTGTAGTACTTTTGAAGAAGTAAAACTACTGTAAATTTTGTCTGGGTGTGTGTGAGGATTGCGTGCCAGTGTAAATGAATGCGCCTCTTGGCGCATGTGGTATCGCTCCGAAAAACGGATGTGAGGAGAGAGAGTCTGTACCACAGCTGAAAGCTTCATTACGAGTGAGTGAGAGAGAGAGAGAGAGAGAGAGAGAGAGAGAGAGAGAGATACTTAAAGCCACTTAGACTTCACTCTTAACACATCTCCAATGATAAATAATGTGTGTGCCCATCAAAGTGTGTATCACATGTGTTTTTATCTTGATACTGAAATCTGTATTCATACACTCTCAAATAACACTCAATTTACCATCCCAACATCCCACAAACTGCAGGTCATGTCATCTAGTTAGTTACAGTCATGTGAAACAACTCAAATGGTCACTAATGGTGTTAAAATAAAGTTTTAAAGTTAAAGGTTCAAAAACAGCATCTCCACCAGTGCAGATCGAAACCAAATAGATAAGACAGATATAAAGGTTAAGTCCTGAGACTCTGGCTTGGATAAATGATTTTTATTCAGTTTGGCATTGTGTTTCCTGTGCAGCCTCATTACATATTCAGATTGGAGGTTTGCCAGTGGCTGGCTCTGATCTTTCATGTAAATGAATGTTTAACAACATGCTCCAAAAAAAGGTTCAGGATGAAGAAAGATACCTTTAGGAAGTGTTGTTCATTAAATGTGTAACTTTTCTTCCACACACTAAAAATCCTCTCTCTCTCTCCCACCCCCTCTCTCTCTCTCCCACCCTCTGTCTCTCTTTCTCTCTCTCTGTCTCCTGACAACATTTGAAGTGAAAATTGGCAGAGTTCTTTACACATTTCCGTGTCTTTTCGCCATTTCCTAAGAATTTCCAGAGTTGTGTGATGCTTGCCTTCCAGCTATTCGGCAGATGTTAAGAGTTAGCCACAAAATACCAAATGTGGTGAGGAGATGCAACTAAACAGGTTAGACGCGGCAATCTGTTTGATGTTTGCTAATCACAATGCCACCTTGATAATACTCTGTAACATACATAAATATGTGTAATATATATTGATATACAATATATACTGACCCAACTCCCAGTACAGACTCTTCATAAATGCTGCCCTGAGGCCTTATCAGCCTCTGTGAGGAATTACATCAGCATATGAATCTCCAGCTTTAATCAGGTTAACCTGTGATAGGACCTTCATTGCATAATGACTTTATAGTGTTTGTATTTGACCTTGGAGGATTTCTTTCTCCTCTTCCTCTGCAGATGATTTAAGGTTTATTTTTTATATGCAGGAGGTTAACGCAGCTTTATCTTCTCGTTTAGTATTAATACAGTTTAATAATGTTAATGTTATTCATGTTATGCTGCATTTAAAGCTGCAATCTGCAACTTTCGGCTCTCCAGCGCCACCTCTGTTTGACACATAAAACTGCAGGCTACTTGACCAATTTTTCAATACATTTGTTAATGTCAAATAACATTCTGTTGCAAATCAAGCAAATCAAGACTATTTTGAACACTGATCTGTCATGCAACAACTGTTTTTTGTTCATTTTTGGCCCCAGAAAGTTACAGATTGCAATTTTTCCTCAGTCATACAGTATTATTAATTATAAATGCAGCAGACTGACTTAGTGGAAATACATCCGTAATGTAACGAATACACATTAGCATGTTTTGCAGTGTGTAGCGCAGCATTCATTGCAGTGTGTTTGTAGAATTTAAATCTCTGTGTTTTTATGGCACAGGTTGTTGCGCGTTCAGCGCAGTGTTAATGGTGCTGTGTACAGACTAGTGTCATATGCTTTTTATTAAACATTTTTAATGCGGCGCGACTCATGGCTGGCAGCATTTCCCGACCCAGTATGGCTGGCTTGTGTGTGCCATGGATCTGATGCCAGACCTCCTCATTTCCTATCAGTGGTTATTAATGGTGTTTCCACTTTGTGTGTGTGTGAGTGTGTGTTTGGCACAAGTGTATTCATATTGGTAATACTTAAGAAAGAAATCAAAGCAATATGTGTAACTTGGACAAAATAAGCCCCAGTTAAACTGAGAAAAATGTCGATAGTATATCTGATAACTAAGGGCGGAAACGTAGCAAAACAGGGAAGGTTTCTGCGAAGGTGAGGTTGAGCTTTGAATGACAGGCTGCCCCGGCGTTCACCGGCTGATCTCAGAGCAGTTCAAGTCTGTGTCATTATGTGATTAGCTGGAATAAAACAGGAGCTTTTTTTAGACTCCAGGATCATTCTGTAGATCCCACAGATTTTTGTTTTCAGGGCCAATAGGATTTTGTTCATTGGTATGGATCAGTCTGTAAAAGCAGCCATACTGTACTAATATAGGATCTATCTGGTCCATTTTAATACTAAAAATAGTATTAAAATTTCAATTTTAAATTAAATTTTTTTTTTCATCATTTACTCGCCCTCATGTTATTCCAAATCTAAACAACTTTATTTTTCTCTGGAATGTAAAAGATGTTTAGAAAAATGTTTGTGTCCATTTAATGGAAGTCATTATGTGCTGTTGTTGTTTGGTTACTAACACACTTTGAACATCTTTTGTGTTCCTCTGAAGCACAGAAATCATATAGGATTGGAATTATATTAGGGTAAATACATAATATAGGAATTTTCATTTTCGGGTGAGCCGTCCCTTTAAATGTGCCTGGGCATGTATAAGGTATAACCTTCTATCTTCTAATACATTAAACTCCTTAAACTACAATCTAATGTATTTATGTGACAGTAAAGCAGTGGCAGATTGCTGCAGTCTTATATGTCAACACTCAGGCATATTGTCAGTAGATTAATGTTGCCTCTCTCACTGTGAAATATGTTTAATAAGTGCATAATTATGACATCTGTTAGCCTCATTGTACCTTTCAGTGGGAAGCGAATCACAGGAATAACAGGTTTAAGTATGTGTTAACACTACCATGGCATGTGTAATTGAAATATGACTGGGGAGCAATGAAGATTAAATTAACCCTGAAGATAATCACCTCACGCGAAGATAATTGAGTCGCAATCATGCTGCTGTGCAATGAAGAATAGCAGAGAGGGGGGGGCAGGCATAAATAATCAGGGATTTCTCCATCTGAAATAAATCTGTTTCTCGCTAATAGAAGAACGATATTTTCAGTGCGTCAGATTAAAGTGTGATTAATCAAAGAGATAATCCAACATTTGAGTGGGAATGAGAAAAGCATATGTCTGTTTATGTCATTATGTTGCGGTAAGAACATCAAGGGATTTTTGAGATCTCATCATCTTTGCATCTTATCTGTTATCTGCAAGTTATCTGCAAGATGTTTCTGTCTCGCCCTCTCAACCGCTCTCTCTCTTCAAGTGGCTGTGATGGTACTACAGCATAGCCCAAAAATGGTCCCTAAAATTCCTGTCCACATTCACTGTAGTAGAATGTAATATCTAATTGTCTCAGCATCACCGGTCCAGCCTGCTTGCTTATCACTTTGGCAATTATTAAAGTATAATCTTATATCACTCGCCCCGATATTCTCTCTCACCCTCTTTGTGGACACTGGGTAATATTTTTAGACAGATTTAAGACATTTAAGGTCCCATTTGCTTCATTTATGTTTTAACAGCAAGATGGAAGATAATATAGAATGCTTTGATATTTTTTCCATTTTACTTTTAGCACTCATTTACTAAATTAATAGCATGAGTGTTTTATGTTTGTCAAATGCACTTCTGTCTGTAAGAAATGTGACGTACAAATCCAGGGTGCATTTATAATTCATTACATCATTTGCAGCTTGATGCATCTCTTGCATGCATTAGTGTTTTGGGCTGCCCCATCATCATTCTGTAAAGTTCAAAGGTCATATTTTATTTAACTGACACACATTCAGATGTTTAACATTAGTTGTGTGTGTTTTCTGTGTCGGGTGGTTGTGCTAGTCGTGTCTTATATCTGAGCAGGATAAACCAGTGGTGGCAGTAAAAAACTGGCTAATCTTTCTCACAGCCTGTTTCTGTCTCTCCGCCTCATGCATTAATTAACAATATTGATTGTTTGGACCTTTGTGGTGAGATGAAAATCATAAACACACCCCGGACCGAGGACTCAAAACTCATAATCCCTCAGAGTCTAATGAGACAGCTGTGCATGCGTGTCACATATAACCATAGCTACAATACAGCCACACATAGAGTACGAAATACAGCACAGACATCATATATACTGATACACATTATAAACCCACACAGGGTAGGAAATGAGGACCGAGGGAAGAGGGAAGTTATCAGCAAATCGACTGCTTGCTATTGATGTGAATGTCATTATTTGTAGATTGGCTTTGAATTAGAAAAATGGCCACTCCAAGTTTATGTCCTCGGGGCTGGGCTGCATGTGGAAGGCATTAGAGTGCTGTCATTAGACCGGACTGACCAGGTCAAGACTGTTTCTCTGTACACTCAACATACTCTGATTGAGTAAATTGCTGAATTGTTAAAAAAAAGATTTTAAAAAATGAGAGCTACATTTAGCTTTAAACTTTAATAAATCAGCATTTTTTTCTTAGCGTTTCTTAGAAAACATTGTGATTTTGTTCAGACACACAGTGAGCAGTATCAGTTGTCACGGGGTCGTGTTTAGGCCTTAAATCTTCTTGTACAGAATCATAAACACAGTTTAAACATCTCTTGGTTACTGTGACACCCTGACATTCACATATCTGTGTGTTTTTGAAGTCTCCCTCAGGGAGATTCACTGCTGTGAATGGAAGCGTCCACTAAGAAGCAGCAAAGACTAGCCCTGTTCCCAGGAGCGAGGCCTCTGAGGCAGCACAGATGCGGCCACGCTCTCCTCTTCGTAGGTTGGGAACCAGAACGATAGTGTCAAATCAGTGTTTGTTCAGCTTCTCCACAAATATCCAGTGTGCAGATTAGCAGAGGTTTTAGGAAGTAGCGGCGCGTCCGCACACTGAGCGTAGCGCAGTCGCTGTCCGTGACTTCAGAGTGCTTGCGCTAAACACGCTAATAAATTTAACATGTCCGCCTTTGTTTTGGTTTCATTAGAGCTAATCTCCAGCGCAGAACGGAGAGTGTGTTTACCCTGCAGGCAGTGATGGATGGCTGTAGCTGTCTCTCTCTTCTCTCTGTGCATTTTTATAACTATAATGAATGAAAGACCTGCATTGTTAAGGAAAAACAAGTGTTAATTATCAAAGATATATGTAATTGTTTTCGATTGACTAGCTAGCTGTGCTACTGTGACCTACCTTAGATGGCATTTAAAAAAAGAACCATGTATAATTTATATTAGCTTATTTCTGAGCTTATTTCTGTCTTATCTGTGTTTTATTGGGATGTTGGCTATTTGTCTAAAGGTGAACACAAATGTTTTCAATGTTTCAGATTGATGACACTGAAACTTTGGTGTACTCGGGTCAGAGGTATGACCTCACAGCAGTATATCTGACCTAACGGTTGTAAATGCTAGAATCTAATGCACCGTATATCTGTGTATTGAAGGGGCTGTCAACTGTGAGGGATGCAAGAGAGGTGCGTGTGTTTTTTGCTGATCAGATTGCTGACCAATGCAGGCAGGCAAAAGGGAGAATTCAGTATTGTTGTGTCAGGGTTTATTCATTTTAATGAGTGTGGATCCTCTTACAGTAAACATTTAATCAGTCCTGATGTGGCTCTTGTGTTTAGAATGAGAAAACGTTCACAGGAAAGCGGCTATTGATTATTTTTCAACTTGATTTAGTTATTGTGTTTATTACTGCATCCATTCTCACTTTTAGGATATAAAATCTGTCCACCTGGGCACAAGTCCTACATGTTACTATTTTAAACCATGTATGACATTAAAGGCACGTATCTTGAGTCTTTATAGTGACGCGGCCTGTAACTGTATTGCTTTTAACAAGATACATCTGTGTCAATAAACTGTTGCAAACAATATTGAATTATATAGCTAAAATGGTCATGCTTGTAATAATAATTAAATCATTTCAGTCTGTGAATTTTGAATTAGTTTGTGTCATTCATTTTAAAGACACATCAAGTCAGTAACAAATATGTGCAAAATGTATTTATGTTCGCAAAACGAACACCACCTGTTTACATGGCCAATGTTATGTGAGGGTCACAGAAGAGCTTGTTTGATTGGCCAGGGTCAAACAGGACCAGACTTGATTGGCTGAGGTGGCGGGTCACACTGTGCCACGTGGCCTTTGTGCTAACTTTTAAAAAGGTTCAGGAAGTTAGCTTCACCCTGTACAGCCTGGGACATTTCCTACTGCAGGAGTTAAGCACTCTGGACAGGAAGCTATTCAGCGCAGCTGTAAGATCATCGTAATGCGAGTCTAACTGGAACCAGATTGGCAGAGAGAGAGAGAGAACAAGCTTTAGGTTTAAACCTCTCTTCATCGTTATTCTGTGTTCCTCTGGAGTCTTTTTTGACATGGGAGCAATAAAATTTACAACGAGCCCCTTTTTTAACCTGGTACAAGGCGACACAATGTCAGGAGAAGCAGAAAAGTGAAAGAGATGAAAACAGCGCAGAGATCTCGCTTGAGTTGCGCTGTGTAGTGTTTGTGTTTAAACAGAAGAAGGTTAAGAGGGGAGTGCAGCAAAAAAGTCAAGTGGCCCCACAGGAATCTGGTTTGTTTGTTTCTAGTAGTCATTTCCCTGTATGGGACACATAACAGACAGAATAGTTCAGGTCAGTTGCTTACATACAATCCATACACACAATAACAGTGGGACGTTTCGTTGTATTGTCTTGTAGAGTGTATAGGCACATTGCTTGTTGTGTGATGATATTTTAGGCATATATAATAAAAAGTAAATTGAGCACATAGGAAAATGTTAAAAAGTAGTTGTTAAATATAAATAAAATGTGCATAAAATTATTGATTTTGGAGATGATTTAAAGGTAAATGAATACTTACAAAACTACATACTTTTAAATTGTATTGTAAAATATATATACCCAACATTTATACAATGATTATTTCTAGTAGTTTGGGTCATGTTGTATAGTAAAACGTAATGTGTATTATATCATCATGACTTTTTTTTTACCTTTCATGATTTCCTGTGGTTCCGTTATAAACCCCCAGGTGTTTGCAAGACCCCTGTCGAGAAATTCTGTATCCAATTATTGTTTGACCAGAATGATAAAAGTGTGTCTTTGAGGTACAAAGTAATGGTTACTGTGTGTCAGTGTGTGGGGAGGAAATGAACCGAGACCACCAGAAGGTGTGTGGAGTTTGTCACCCCCAGCAGACTCAATGAAGTCTCTCCAAAAAAAAGTCTGACCACTTTTTTTCTACTATGCCACCCTGTCTGTCTGGTTGAGGTGACACACTTCAGTACATCAGTTTCTACAATTGGTCTTTCCAATCCCCCCTCCTCAACAGTTTCAGTCTCTCCTTCTCTCTCTCACAGGATTTAAACAAACCCAGTCAGAACTAATTAGTGAGGAGTGAGAACAGCGCACAGCGACCAGGCTCATGCTAACTTTGTTCAGCTGCTACCTGCTGTGTGGAGGCCTCCTTTAAATGATTCGCTCAATAACCATCAGAAACACCCGCCCAATGGGGGGCAGGTGCAGGGGGGCATTGGAAAGGGTAGGTAAGCAAGGCCTGGACTGACCACTGTTGTTTCAGGAAGTGAAATGACCAAAGCGTGTGTGTTGTTTTGAATGGTTCACTGAATGAACTATTCTTAAAGCAAAACACACACAAAGCCGTTTAACAGTTGGTGAAAATGCAGCCCTATATGCAAAACTAGAAAGAGAATCAAAATATAATCAGGCAGACAGCTATATACACAAGAATGCACAAATTCCTACTGTCTGTGAGAGT